>KN818319.1:49045-99658 GCA_000827485.1 Amanita muscaria Koide BX008
TGCCGACTTCATACTCTTCGCTGGAATAGCCTATTGTCGATGATGCTGTACGAACAGCTAAAAGAATAAGTACTAAGTGATCGACTACCCACGCGTTAATGGGTCTATACAGACCTCATTGAAGAAATCTAGAGTACCGGAATGGGTATAGCCTCTTGAAGTTTGAGTCGAATGCCTGCAACGGCGACTGTCAAAGTAGTCACCACCGCATCACCTTCAATTATAGTAGTCTATATCACAACCCAGAACATAGCGTACAAGGCTCGGACTAATAGTCGATCAATATTACTGCATAGCTTTGCTCGCCACACGATTCCCTTCTTGAATGGCAACAGCCTACAAAAGACCATCAGTCAGCGACAGAATCAACAAACCAGCCTCGGGAACGAGACCAACCTCTTCCACCCAGGGCAAACCGAAAAATTCACTCCGCCTCAAATCTTCCTGTCTTACAGTCAATCCTTCTGTAGGACCACTGCCCAGAATAGTTTCTAGATCTCTTGATTGGGATTCAAGCCACGTCTGTACGAATTTAGTAGGATCATTCGCGAATGATTGCAGAAAAGTCCGTTTGATGTGCGAGTTGTGTAGTGATTGAGCAAGAAGGGAGATCTATCAAGCGTTTTTGTTGTCGTCAGATTGCGTGCATTCTCCAACATCAGAACGGTAGTACACACCTCTTCATCAAGCCTCGCTAGGTTTTCTACGTTCTCCTTGCTTGGGTTGACTATGACTCCCATCTTATTTTTTAGCATGGTATCCTCCATCTTGATTTCAACGTCCCAAGCTGAAGGCCGATCGGGGGGAGGTACAGCCGGGTTGAGGGTGTAATGCAATATCGCTGGTTCAGGTGCAGAAAGGAAGCGGTTGACAATTTCAGGCAAGTTTTGAAAGTACACGGTTTCGGCCCCAAATATCTGAAAAACAAGGATGAGTTTCACCCCCAGAAAGCTAATAGACTACACAACAGGTAGTAGTTTGTCGTCGGCTTTGATCAACCTTCGGTCAATCTTGTCTTGGAGATTTTGCAGCTTGATATAGTTCCACAGAGCTTGGATAACGCCAATACGGCTTTCTTCCTTGATTCCGATCACATTGACTGGCGCTGGGATGAATACTGGCGTGATCGTAACGAAAGAGACGCACCTAGCTCAGGAAGAACTTTGTACTGCTCCGGGAAATGATCGAGGTAAAGGATGACGCGAATTCTCGTCTGTGAATCCCCTGTCCGTCTGATCGTAAAGCCGTCAAGGACGGGATTGTGAGGGCCTGGTGCGCGTGGCCACTGGAAATAAGAAGATGAATGTGAACATGACGAGTTCCCATGAGCCAGAGACGCTTCAGACCTCGACGATATTTCCATCACCATACGCGGTCGGATCCCTATCGAGTTCAACCACCATACGTTTCACCAGTGTCGAAAATTTGCGCTGTGGGGCCTTATCTCGGCTTCGTTGGTTTGGTAGCTAAAGATACATGGTTTTGATTCATCCTCCGAGCAAAAGTTGTTAAGGTGGCATACCTCCAGTAGACGCCCTTCTATCTTCAAAGACCATGCCGGTATCCCTTCGCCCGTCTCCAGGTTTGGCTGCGGTGGAGCATCTGTCCCTGTCTGCCACGATTGACTGGAGACAGTGTGGCTTAAAAATATTCGAAGAGTGCGCGTGGTCTAAATTGTCAAGCACACTTTCTCAGTGACGACGGAAAGCTGATGCATTAGGACCAGAAAACCTACTGTTGGTGCTCTGGAAAGTGCATCCTGCACCTCCATTCTCTTCCTCATCATGTTCCAATCCAGTTTCCGCTCCATTTCCATCAGATCTTGGTACATTTTGGAGTCTTGCGCAAAGTCGGGGTTTTGTAGCAAAACATTGGGAATAGATTTGTCGGTGATTTTGCGTTTCCTGCTTGAAGGTTCAGACATGCGTTTGGTTGGGTGGAGGTTATGTAGTTACCTGATCGCTTTGGGAGCGTCCATAGCCATAAGGAGGTTTGGTGTTGTCCTGCTGGTTTATTTGTGCACCGAACAAATACGGTTCTTGCTCGATTCCCAAGACGTCCACGCAATGTAATGCAAACCAGTTGTGGCTCGTAAAGTTCGTACAGTAAGAGGATGAAACGAAGCTATGGAAGGCTCCTGTTGCAATCCACTACAAAACAAAACGAACTTGTGTACACCCTGCACTGCAGGTAGGACATTAACCTATCTCGATCTCGGCCCTCTCTTCAGCTTAGAAGTCAATAACATTCAAGTATTTGATATGCTTCCTCCCACACGCCTGATGGACAATCATCAGCTCCAGCACTCCTCTATCAGTCTTCCCTCCTGCCCCATTCTTTCAACATATCTCACAGCATCCTCGGGTGTATACCCCCCGAATCTTTCCACTGCATCTTGGATAGCACTTTTGACTGCCGTTGGCATCTTATTGGATGATCTTACAACGTCCGTTAGTCAATCAATGGTGAACTTCCAGGAACGCACGCCCATACCCAGAAATATAGACCCACGCGCCAGCTTGATCAACAAGCTTCCAGATATCTTCTGCATCTTGTTGTATCACATCCTGTACATATATTCTTTTCGTGCCTTCAGGTACATCTCGTGAAAACGCGGTGCGATATGTCAACTTCTGCGTCTCAGCATATGCCTTCCACTCTGGCCCATAGTGTTGATCTTTGGATGCAGATCGACTCCCGAAATACAGTACGTTGGCTTTTTTGTGAATGAGCATTCTTGGGCGGTGAGGAGAGGTGAAAGATTTACCAGTAGATCCATCATGTATTCGCTGCTCGATAAGTGAACGAATAGGAGCGACTCCCGTGCCTGGTCCTACGCATATAATTGGTGTATCCTTTTGTGTTGGCAACTGGAAGAAGCCCTTTTGAATGCCTACGAATAGCTTGTCCCCTACATGATCGCAATCAAAGAATGCTCATACAAGGAAAGTGTGCTCAAGATACCTGGCTTTAGTTCGGATATATAGGTCGTGCAAACACCTCGGCGAGGAAGCCTGAGCTGTGTACGATATTTCACAATAGCGATACACAGTTGAATTTGGCCTGGATGTACCTAGACGTGCATAACATAGAGTAAAGCAGGTGAATCTGGCGCACAACGTACTTTGACAGAACTTGCGATGGAGAACTGACGCGGACGCAGTGAGGGAAATGCATCGAAAATATAACACTTGGGTATTTTGACATGATGAAAGTCGATGAGAATTTCCTTTATCGTTCGCTTTACCCGATAACAGTATTCGTATAGTTCGTCCTTCGTTCAGGAAGTAAGGATTTGGTTCAGGGATAACATCATAAAAACACTTACTGCACCCTCCCCAGGAGACAGGAATTCGTTAAGTTTCTCCGTTTCGACGTCATCTGTCGAAAAGTAGCGTAGGTATTGGAAAAATCCCCGCCTCGGCACAGCGCTGAAATCAACGTAGCGTGTAAACAGCTCCCTGATCGTGGCTGTTCGGGGAAGATTAGGAGGCAGCGTTTGGTCTGTGTGCAAATTCAGTTACGCCACTCAACACGGTCGCTCTCTTCACTTTCCAGTCATATTATGCTCTATGGTGTATTTTTCATCGGCAAAATCTTTCCAGGGACTGTTTTCTAGAAAGGAATCTACATCCTTAGGGTTAGGTGTTGGATGAATGACGGCAACGTCTCCGGGCGAATACCTAGCTACAGCAGTAAATGTGATGTCCAACCAGAATTTGAAAACACAATAACGCAACTGAATGGCATCGTCGAAATCCAGTTCGAGATGTCTAACGTCCTGATACCAATCACGGGCGGTAATCCTTTCATTGTGTCTGACAGTTGCAGAGTGATAGTTGTCAAGATGTCGCAGAGGTTCAGCATGGTCGTCATTAGCGCCCTCTGCAGGAACAAGCTTAACCCGAGGAGGGGGGATCGACGGAAGGGGGACTTCTGCCTTGCCCAGAGGCAATGGTGAATGTCGCAACAGAGCCTCAAGAAGTGTGTCTATCCACGGCAGCAAGCCACCATCTATGCTTCGCGATAATGAGGTCAAGACAAAAATACAGGACTTATTCCTTACCCTAATAGGTGTTGGTCGTCCCCTTCACCTCTCTCACACAATTCGGTCGCTCCAAGAGTCAACAACCTCCTGCACAATTTTTTGGCTGGCCAACAAAACTTTTCATAAGCAGTGTCTCCCAAACCGAAAACGGCAAACGTCATGTCTTCGAAGAGGTTGTTAGGGAGATCAGACCTCAAGAGCATATTCCAGGACGGTGTCATGGACCGCGGTTCTTGGCCCGATCCAGTAGTGGATATAACGAAGAGCACAAGTTCTTCCGCCACCAAGTCAGCCTAAACTCGGTGAACGCATGAATGGGTTGTCGGGATTTCAGCTTTGAATGAGGACATACCAGTGGGTAGGCATCTATGCTTATGACGCGAGCGTGGAAAGATATTCTCCTGCATTGACGTGCAATGGTGTCCGAGACGTCCTGGGCGTTTCCAGTCTCTGTGGCAAAGAGTATCAACAGAGTGCGAGATTCGGACATTATCAGATAACGAATTCGGCCAATTTTGGCAAGTTGTTACTTATAATTATCGTGGGAACTTTGTACGATCACAACCATGACTCAAACACGAAATGGATTGTGAAGAAGCGCGTGAAGAGGCATGAGCCCGGATTTATCGGAAGAAAAAGACGAAAACAGGGTCTACTATAACCTTACAATCACCTTCGCTGTTGGTGCCGTCTCAGGAATATTATTGCACAAGTTTTGGATCAGACACGGAAGACGTATAAGGAATGGTGACCACGTTACCGGTGATATGTTGGAAAAAAAGCGCTGGATAAAGGGGAGAGTGACATCGTACGTATAGCGAGTTGAACGCCTCATTTAATCCGCTCATTCGGAGTTCACAGTGTAGGGGACGGAGATGGCTTTAGGCTATATCACACACCTCTATTACGGATCGGTGCAGTGCCAAAGGCAAAGAAAGGCATGTGATGGATGCAACGTGTTAACCATGTGGGAACCTTACATGATTTTGCAGATCTCAAGGACCAGACAATAAGGATTCGCATCGCTGGCGCTGATGCACCGGAGGTGAGTTAACGGCGTCCCATGTTCTTGTCTTTTGGCTGAGGTCAAACCGAGGGGGCCTACTTTGGTCGACCAGCTCAACCATTCGCGGTTGAAAGTCACGACTGGTTGAAAAATAAGATATTAGACCAGAAGGTGTACTGCGAACTGTTACAGAGGGATCAATATTCTCGTATCGTGCGTCTCAGGCCGCATATACTCATTAATCCTGGAGATAACAGAGTTCTAGGTCGCGAATGTCGATGTCCCCAGATTCTCCCTTGCTGGACTTTTTAGAGGGCGTTTTTCCGAGAATTTGGCGCTTGAAATGCTCAAGGCAGGACATGCGACAACTTACGAACAGGTCGGTTCATACACTAACCGTTACTAAGAGACTTATATCCCAGACAGGCATCGGCAGTGTATGGGAACGAAGGAAAGGATGCATATCTAAATGCGGAAAAAGAAGCGAGGTGGGTATGAATAGACTGTGCCGAGCTGTGCTGAATTGTTGAATAACAGAGCCAAAAGGCGAGGCATGTGGAAGAATGGGACAAAAATAGAGCTTCCGGCGGAATACAAGCGAAAATATTCCCGAGCATCTCCGTTGGCTGAAAAGGAAGGACCACAGAGAACTGTTATCCGCCGTCAGCCATCCAAGAGCGTCCCGGTTAGATTTCTGCGTCGTTTGTTGAAGAAGTGAATCATGATACCTCTGTTTGTTGCGATCAGTGGCGTAATTCCTCTGCTCGTGATGTTGATTCTACTCAAGAACTATAAATATCCTATCCAGAGTATAACCCTTGCCAATCTCCGCTTCGCGCTTATTTGTGCTTTATTCATTGATTAACCACACGAAATGAACTGACCATGATCCGAGTCGTTATTGCGCAGTCTTTGATAATTTCCTTCCCTACGAAAGTCACGCCCTACAGAAGGGCTCTCATGGGCATGATCACGCAGCTTGGTTCCGACAATCCAGGACAACAGCGGCGAACAAGGCTCGAACGCGCAACTCAGCTGACAACCTAAAATATTGGGCTGTTCAAGGCATCTATCCATCAAACACTCACCTGCATCGCAGCTGGCCTGTGACGCGATGGTCGTTAATGGAGCCTCTCCACGGTTGACAGATGACATCACCGTCTCTTGTCTACCATCACCAAAAGATCGATTGGGCGCCACAATGGCGTACTTGTCCGTCACACTGTTCTGTCAATCCCGAGGTGCATTCCTGACATTTGGATCCTTTCCTAATCAGGGTATGAAAGGCAGCGCTCCTTCAGCAGTAACTGTTGGTCTGCTACAGGTTTTACAATTTTTCTATCAATTCTAGCTATGAAGACATCTTTTTGGCGATGACGATGCTGGTTTCAGCTTACTGTCCTGCTATGTTGTTGTCTAAGGAAACCCGTGCAGGATTGGGGTTCTTCTGCCTCATATACGGGGCCACTCAGAAACCCAACTGTACTCAAAGATGTTCTCGTTGGCACTCGTCGTATCGTTCCTCGCCTTGGGAGTGGCGGCTAAACCGGTCGCTGTTCACGGACCCCTTGTAAAGCTGCCGCTTTCAAAGGTGATCCATGGCATTGGATCGCATACTCTCCTGCAACGTGATCAGGCTAGAGCTCTTGCACTCAAGAACATGGCAAATGGTTCACAAGGGGGAGGCGTCTTTAACCTGACTGTGGACAACCAAGCTGTCACGTATGTTGCTGATATAGGCATCGGGACGCCCCCTACTTCTTGTACGTGTCTTGATATGTGTATAGGAAAGAAACACTGATTATGCTTCAGACAAGCTTTTAATAGACACTGGGAGGTAATATCCAAGAAAATGGATTGTGTTAAATAAAGCCTAATAGATCAAAGCTCGAACACTTGGATTGGTGCGGGCAAGGCTTATGTCAAGACCAACTCAAGCATACCCACTGCTGACAATGTGGTAAGCAGATTTCATGTTGCCAGTCACCTGCTGGGTGACAAAATGCGTCTAGTCTGTGTGGTATGGTTCTGGACAAATGACAGGTATGTGGGAATGTAGGTGAGCGAAGGCTCTTAATGACATGACCCCGTCAACCAGGTACGGAATACCTTGATACTGTGACACTCGCACCGGGCCTGGTCGTGTATAATCAATCAATTGGTGATGCAACAAGTGTTAGCTACACATCCATCTTTGAGCAAGTCTCCGTTTCTCACAATTTTATAGAGTTCAGGCTTTGACGGTGTAGATGGGATTCTTGGGTGCGTGTACCAGCTGTGTGAACAATTCTTGATTCTGACTTTTGAAATAGTGTTGGACCCACGGATCTAACACGAGGTACTGGTCATACCCCCGTAACAAATTACAGCACCCCTAATTCAGCAACAGGATCACTCTCTCCAGATTCCTCTTCCACTGTACCCACTGTCGTGGATAACGCTTGGAACCAAGGCTTGATAACGGCCGATAAAATTGGCATATCAATTGAACCCACTACAACGAACGTTTCCACTGGGGAGATTACTTGGGGTATGAGTATCGTTTCTAGCTTCGATATGTACCATTGAATCAATTTCGTCACAAAGGCGGGGTTGACCCTTCCAAGTTCAACGGGACACTCAACTACGCGTTAGTAGTCAGTTCAAGCTTTGATCCTCGCTGACTCAGTCTATTATTTATTAGGCCCATTACGACCAGCTCTCCATCCAGCAACTACTGGGGTGTCGACCAATCTATCACCTATGACACGTCTACCATCCTCAATACAGGAGCGGGCATAGTAGACACTGGTGCGTCAATCAAAGGGGATAGATTTCTTATACTAATGTGATCCTCTCCGAAGGCACAACTTTGATCTTGCTTGCCACTGATGCCTACAAGGCCTATGTAAACGCAACCGGTGCCACCCTCGATTCTGATACTGGCTTGCTGACAATCACAACGGCCAACTATGCTAACTTGAAGAGCTTATTCTTCAACATCAATGGTGTATGTAGTGCTAGAATCACAGCTGCTTAGACTGAAGCGAAACTAGGTTCCGTACGAGTTGACGCCGAACGCTCAGACTTGGCCGCGTTCTCTGAATACTGCGATCAGAGGCAACGCGCAGAGCATCTACCTTGTCATTGCCGATCTTGGGTTGCTAAGTGATGGCGGTCTCAACTTTATCAACGGATACACTTTTCTGGAGAGGTATTATTCAGTTTACGACAGTGCCAACAAAGCTGTTGGCTTCGCCCAGACCCCATACACGTTCGCTACCACGAATTAGGTCTGCTTAGATGGTTTCTATACTACTAGAGTATCCTATTATATATTTTCTGGCGCATCCTTTGTGGCATCATGTAAGAACTACACAATCAGCAAGCTGGCATTGTGGAATCATGTGAAATAAGTGCCATCACGACTTTGGGTGCTCAGATCAACTCGGAAACTTTTCTCCCACAAGTACATGACACAAGACCCAGCTCTCATACTGCGACAACCTTGTATAGCTGGATTCGCACAGCAACCGCATGAACGCTCTGGACCAATCAACTTATCGGGCTTCCGTGACATTTTCAGCTAGTTACTAGATAATGTCAACTTCACGCGGTGAAGCAGCCGGAACTTCAGTCGCGATGGTCAGATGAAGAGGACATCAGACCCGCAATTACCGGCTGCCCGTCCCATTCGTTGGAAGGCACTTGGTCTCACCTCGGGCAATGTACACTTCACAGCAGCTGGAATGCTGAACGGCGGACGTCAATCGCTGATACATGGTTAGAATCCTTTCCGGCGTCCGTGAACATCATTCCGAATGGCTGATTCCCGGAACAGTTGTGCTGTCAATCTATCTAGTGATTGACATGGCAGAAAATAGTCGCCCTCCGACTCCCGGGTCCAGTGGTTTCGTTCTATTCGCGGCGCAGATAAAATTAGACAAGAGGCTGATGGTGACATACAACTGCCCGTGAGCTGTGCTCGTATGCTCGTCGTATGGTCTTCAATTTCTCCATGCGTGCTGCTGACTTACGAGCTTCGTCTGCACGCGGGTCCTTTGCTTCCTTGCAGGTATAAAATGGCATCCTTTCTTTCATGTTCGACAACAGTTGCGCGATGTTCTCCAAGACGCTTCTCAGTACTTTGCTTCTTGCTTTGGCCGTTGCAGCCAACCCAATTGTTACACCCCGGGAACCCTATGCGAAGTTACAGCTTTCCAGACAGCTCAACACCACAGGAGTCTACAATGTTCTACAACACGATCAAGCCAGGGCCGCCCACTTGGCGGCGAAGGCATCTGCGAAGCAAACTCGGGCTATTTACAATGAACCCGTAACCAATGAAGTTGTCACTTACATGGCCAACGTTGGGGTTGGAACTCCTCCTACCTACTGTAAATTGCTTATTCTGCAAATCACCGCAACCTCTAACTTCTTCATAGATAGTCTTATCGTCGACACAGGAAGGTGAGACTCTTGTGACAATGCCGTCTTTGTTTGCTTAAACATTCCTCTTATGTAGCTCAAACACTTGGGTAGGTGCAACCAAAGCCTACGTCAAAACTAGCAGCAGCGTAGCGACTGGGGATACAGTGGTGAGTACAACTATTGTCCGAGCAAGAAAAAGGATGTAACCGAAAACTTATCTAGGCTGTCACTTACGGATCTGGATCCTTCAGCGGTAGAGACCATTCTGTTTATCAATGGTAGAAACATCCTCAATTTTCTCATCAGGGAACGAGTACTACGATACGGTCACTATTGGCAGTTTGGTCATCCCCAATCAGTCCATTGGTGTTGCGACAACTGTGAGTACAAAACCACGCGTGATCCGGTGCCTCACTTATACTACCGTAGTCTACTGGCTTCGCTGGCACCGACGGCATTATAGGGTATGTTCATCGGTGTTAGGCTGACGAGGGTATTGATGACGTTCTACTGACTAGTATTGGTCCCGTTGACCTGACAGTCGGTATGTATCAAGCTACTACAAGGGAACTCATCGGCTGAGTCTATCTTAGGAACGCTGTCCCCAGATACAAATACTCCGATCCCTACTGTGACAGATAATGCGTATGCTCAGGGATCACTTACTGCCGATCAAATCGGTATCTCATTTGAACCTACCACATCAACTTCGGTTCAAAACGGAGAACTCACATGGGGTATGTTAGCTCCATCTCCATTAAAGAAAATTCTTACCGGTTGCAGGCGGAGTCGACAGCACCAAATATACTGGGTCAATCACTTACACGTAAGTTGAATGTATCGTTTCAAATGCTGGCACATGTTGACATGAGAGAATGTTAGGCCAGTCACGACCACTTTCCCAGCCTCCTATTACTGGGGCATCAATGAATCCATTACATATGGTACCACGACGGTTCTAGCTTCCACCGCTGGTATCGTCGACACTGGTATGTTAAATATGCCATGCACAAGCAGTTTTCTCATCGTCATTCACAAGGCACAACTTTGATCCTCATCGCCAGCAATGCATTCTCCACCTATAAATCGTTGACAGGCGGTGTCTTAGATGCCAATACTGGCTTGCTTAAGATCACCGCTTCGCAATACAGTGCTCTGAAGCCTCTCAACTTCAACATCAATGGCGTAAGCATCCTCATTGTCACATTTAAACCGTAAAGTTAAAACATGGTTTGGCAGGTCACCTTCCCTTTGACTGCCAATGGTCAAATCTGGCCTCGTTCTCTGAACACGGCTATCGGCGGTACCGCCACTTCCATCTACCTTGTCGTCGCCTCCATCGGAGCACCCAGTGGTCAAGGTCTTGACTTCATTGATGGTTACACTTTCCTTGAAAGGTACTACAGCGTCTTTGACACCGCCAACAAGCGCGTCGGCTTTGCTACAACCAGCTTTACTACGGCTACCACGAATTAAACATTATTGCAAACCTTCTAAAAGCTACAGTGTTCAATGTATTTAAATAACTTGTAGACGAATAAAACGACTTTATTATGATTAGACGTAGGACTGCGTCTCTACTTCAAGTTTCGAAGCCCAGTACCATGTCCATTATCAGAGGGAAATGGACCGCATACAATAACCTTTTCGTTCCCCTAAGCAAAGGTAGATGACACATTGGGTAGATAGTACATTGCTTGTCCCCTGTCGGTATATAATCCAAGACTACACGGGTATTCGTCCAACTCTTAACCTTCAATCAAGCCAACATTGTGGTGAGTCCCATAATTTCTTGTACCATTGCCAGGGTTCGACACGAACATCGTATCTCGCAGAAAAACTGCTTCTCCGACGTGACCAGATGAATGCATCACTTTCCCACCGCACAGCTCTGCCTACTCGCTCCAGCGCCCTTCCAGGGTGCAAGGATTCCATCGACCGACGCTTTGTTAGCGTCCGCTCTGCCGAGAGGTTGAATTGGTTGATGTATGGATCAAGAGGCGGGGACTTACTGTTTGCTTCGAACCGCACGATAGGAAGTTTGAGGAAATCAGCGACATCATTCGACATGGGGTCGAAACCACACGCTCGATGGAATACGCGCAGCGCTTCGTAATAACTCGATGACCAATGCACAGCATGCAGTTCCATCGACACGGATGGCTTACGCAGTCCAACTAGAGTCATCATCGTTGGAGACATTTGGTCGAGCCCTTCAGCGTTCGTTGACCAATAGGTTTCGATCTCGCCGTTCGAATCCAAATCCTTCACGAACAGATAAGCGACTTTGCTTATCGGTCGAAAAGACACTCCCAGAAATGTGCTCTGAAAGCTCAACTCAAACTCTATTTGTCTCCCTGTGTTTTCATGGATTAGTATTTTGGAAAAGGAAGGTGACCAAAGTGGAGAGCTCACCGATCAAGATGTTGTCGTCCAGCACACAATCGTGCTTTCGGATCTGTTCTCGCAAAGTCTCGGCCTGCGCTAGCCAAGTCCACATGTGACGGTTCGTGGTCTCATCTGAAAGGAACTTGGCCCACGCATAGAGGCAGACTTTTGGAGTCGCAGTTGATGAAGCCAGTGGTATTGTAAAACTGACAACAGACGCAAAAGTCAACAAGGTATCGTCCCTTCGCTTCAACAGCAGCTCACCGAGTCCAATTCCCAAGCCGATGAGACACGCAATAATTATTATTGGAGTCCTCCCACTTTGTTACATGCCATTTGAAGGTATTCTTCTTACCAAAAACTAGTCGACCTCCGCGTAGGTTGCCTAGCGGGTTGATAAAAACGTGACGTGGCCAAGAAGCACCGGAAGAGTTGAGATCTTCCAGTTGATATGCCCACTCGGCGTCGGCGAGCATGCTCTTGTAAAATGCCAGCAAACACGCTCTGTTGTCGACATTGGTGGGCAGAACGCCAATTGATAAGACTGTCTCAATCATCGCCATGTCCGTTTGCGATATAGGAGGAACTTGTGAGTATTGGTATGATCTCGCAACCACGTTGTCTTGTCGTGGAGTTGGGTATTCCTATCGGTATACGTTTCAGTACAGCAGACTTATCGTTGAGGGGGCACATACAACGGAGAGTTGCAAGTCTTTGGATTGGTTCAGATAGGTGTACCAATGGCAGTCATCAAATCGTCCTTCAAGGTATACGTTACTGATTTCATTCGCAAATCGGCAGCCAAAAGGTTGAAATTTGCTCAAATACTGGCATGCTGACTGTCGATCGTGAGATATGATGATCTGCATGACGTTTGGAAGGTCTTACATACCTGCCATTGTCGATACTTTGAGAGTACAAACTTGATGAGGTCAGACCTATTCCCATGAATAAATTTCATACCATACGAGAACTGAAAGCGATGGCCTCCAAAGAAGTCAATCCTTGTATATATTCTGAGCAGCTTATCAGTTCTGTAATGAGCTTGTTAGCGAGTGTGAACTAACGAACGTAGTAGCACTATACTATACCATCATGGAAAACTAAACCGGGAATATGACGTGACGAACAAACACCAAACAGTTGCGCGATATACGGATGTCTAAACACGCATTATCAGAAAAGTAATATGTACAAGTCCGAGTTGCACACCTGAGTTTGCATTTGATGTTGAAATCGTGCTTCAAAGTCTAATGTGATGATTTTAAGACAGCGACGACAGTCAAACAGGAGACAACTGACCTCTAGGTGATCTCGACCACGGTATATTCTCAGAGTCTTGGTTACATTTTCACATTTCACAACGAGGTCCTCCGTGTGTGTGTCGTTCGTGTCGTCTCCCACACCGCGATGGCGAACAATAGGTTCGGTTATTACTTGCAAATCACCGACACTGATTTGTTTGTACTAAGTTCGTTGGTCACGGACAGTCATCGGTTGACTAGACGGGCACTAACATCAGATATCGTATCCAGATCCAAATGGTTAGCTGGTGCTGCTGGCCCCTGGGTTACTTTCTGCTCAACAAGGGTGGTATCATCGTCTTGAGAATCTAAAAGGCCACGGATATCTGCAAGTTGGACACGCATGTCGAAGATGTTGAGCATCTTCCATGAATATCAATGAGTTGTTCCTGCAATGTGCACAAGTAGCATCATACATACTATGAAATTTAACCTCAGTGACTCGACTTGTGCTTTGTACCGGCTAAGAAGGTTCTTTACGACGCCTGCCTTGAAATAGGCCCGCATACGGACGGATTGTTGTTGCATAATGTCCTTCATATCGGATTGTATGTTCACCAGACACCTACAACGCATGGTCATTGCACTTCGCTACTGAGGAAGAACGCGCTTACTGTGCAAAATCTGTGCAGACCTGTCCAAACTCCATTGGTATGATGGACCCTGAAGTTTTGTATTGCAACAAACGATCGCGGAGCATGATGAGCAGCTTGCAGATCTCCTCCGCTAATTCGCGAAAGTCGTCCTTATTTTTCTGTAATTGCTTCAAGCACGTTCCGTCAATAGTTCTCTGTCCCTGTAGTAAAAGGACTATACCTGGAGAGGTTCCAGCAGCGCAACTAGGATATTCGCAGCACTTTTGATGTATGGAAATGGCGTCAAGTCGCTTGCGTTTGCAATGATCGTGGTGACCTTGATGATGTCCCCACACCAATCCGTTTCAAGTGGAGGTTTGGGGCGGTCATTGGAAGCGGCCTCGGGCCTTGGCTTGCGGGAAAAAAACTTCCGCACTGCTCGAATAGACATGATCGCATTACTGCAAGTATCTATCGATCACTGGGCAGTCCTATTTAATTATTTAATTGTTCCGTGTCCTTTTCCCACACTTTGAACGCCCTCCGTTATTTAAAGGGTTGTCTCACTCATCTCATTCCCGCTAACCCTTCAAAATGAGGGCGACAACTCCAAAACGGCCATATTGGTCCTTCTGTGACGCACAAAACGACGTCATGGAACTACGCATATAAAAGCTCAATCGAATTCCAATTTGTAGCACTCCCAGTCTTTTCTCCCTTCCACTCGAGACCCACAAATCTTTTGTTGAGACCATGAAGTTTACAAACTTCCAACGCGCCGTTGCAGCAACGCTGCTTCTCGCTCTTTCGGCAAGCGCTCAAGTATCCACTGTCATGTAAGTTAGTACTCTTCGTCGTGCAGGTTGGGTTCTAATCTACTACAATAGTGAAACAAGCACAGCTGTGACTGCATCTACAACGAGCACCACCACTGCTCTAGGCTCGAGCGCGAGCTCAGTCATATCTTCGGCCGCGAGCTCTCTGTCTTCGCGCCTTTCATCAGTCATTTCGTCCGTGACTGCAACAACCACTTCGACCAGTGGCGCTATGCCCACATTGAATGCAGACAGCAAAGTGCTTGGAGCCATTGCCGGTGTGATGGCTTTGCTTCTGTAGACGAATAGAAATGGGGGTGGAATGAATGGATACTCGTGGACCTTTTTTTCGTTTTTTTCCCCCTTCGTCTTCTGTATAACCTAGACGAGACTTTAACAATAGCTAATTGCAGGATGTATTGATTCTCTCTGCCAATGTATAGGAATGTTAATTCAACGTATTGTTGTGGCTGACAACAGTTAGATAAGCTACTGGCGTAAGTCAGCCACCACCATCTTCAATCGTTTAAAGAAGCCGCTGAGCCATGGCTCGAATCTTCACTATACCATCTCCTCCTTTCCATTCGTTCTTTCAAGTGAGAAATATTTCAGCGACCTGGACAATGGTTACTAACGCACCTATAGACTTCGTCCGTCGCAAGGTCAAATGCCGCCGTACCGTTCAGAGCTTGTTCAGTCTTCTATGCTAGCCGCCAAGCCATACGCGATACCAGAGCCATCTTTTCGCAGACAAGCCTCTATGGTTGTCCAGGATCAAGCCGGTTTTCCGACATACTCTCAGTACAAGTCGATCGAGACCTGTTACCTCGAGTCTCTCAACCCCAAACGACGTTCAAAAGCACTCATATCCCAAGATTTGTTCGACCGAATACAGAACGTCCTCATGAGGCCTCAAGAAGGTAGCGAATCTGCCCAGTTCCGCTACTGGGTGCGGAAGATGTTTCAGTTCGGACGGTCGTCAGATTATGGTCAAGGCGTTCAAGTTCCTCGTGACTCGGATATGGTGCTCATGCACGACGGCGCGCTAGTCGCTGTTCAAGAGAGACTCTATCCTCTCCTTTGCTATTTTCACGGCATTTCTCATCATGCTGGGAGGGACAAGACTTATGTGCTCATTCGCCAGCACTATTCTTGGGTGCCGAAGGATTTGGTCGCGCAATTCATCAGATTCTGTCCTACTTGCAAGTCTAGGAGGCGTGGAAGGATCCAATCTTTACCTTGCTCGCCTACTGTGCCTCATCTTGACTCTGGTACACTATCTGAGCCTTCGTCTCCGACTGTTTCGTTTGTCGAGCCTCTGGACTCTTATCAGCCCATCGCAGCGACCCCGCCCCACTTGCAATCACCAGCCCCAACGTCTACTCGTTCTGCCAAAGTACCAACAGGTCTTGGGTTACATACTCTTCCAATGTCTCGCGAGGTCTCACTCTATCGGGGTTTACCGAACGGCTGGCAATTCCACAGTGACTACGCGACAGCTCGAGAGGCGTGTGTCGAGATGAAGAAGTTGCAAGGCGGTCATCACCAGACTATCACCGGGCGACCCAGGATTCCTAGCATTGCCCCGTTAATACCAACTCGTTCTATGCAAGAACTCATTAATACCTACTTGCCAGAGTGCTACGATTCCCCTGCAAACTGCGTTAACCCTGCTCTTATATCGTCCCCGCTCTCTGACCGACAAGACTACGACGAAAGCTATTCATTCTCGCACGACAGAAAACAAGATCTCGTAAACGACGATGAACCCCCCAGGCTTTTCTATACGCTCAGGAACGTCGACATATCCGAGTTGAACTTACAATCTAGCAGATCGGGCTCTCCAGATTACGCGGTTCCTGACCTGGTTAACGAGCTGTTGATTAATTTCAATTATGATTCCGAGGACTCGCCCACCGTAACGGAACTCCCGACACCTCAGGACGAGTCGGTCATGGAACTTGCTGGTAGCAAGGGATTTAAGTTTAGTCCTTCCCAGAATGCGGATACCCAGTTTTGATGCAGAGATCATATTTTTCTTGATGGCCACCGTTTACTATACCTTATACCATTTTTTCTGTCTATTATCTATTTTATATAGGTGGCGAAGATATCTGTCATATTATAGTCAATGGGTCCTGAAATGGCCTGGAATCTCCGCTCCAAGAAAGTCATACAACGGATAAGATCGCATATGGCGCTGCCGTGTTCTTGTCTCAATTCCACTGGCCACGTCAACGACCATACTACACTAATAATCTGAAGCCCTATTTATGACTCAAGCTAGCTGGCTATGTTGACCAAACAAGATCCGTAGGAGGAACAAAATTGACTTACCACCATGGCTTGCAGGCCCAGACTCCAATCCGGTGAAAGCGCGAGCAACCGGTGGGTGTCTTATGGGGTGTATTCTTATGCGTTTCTGCGCACGTAAACCTAAAAGGGTGAAAAAGGGCGCATATATCCGCGTGAAAAGTCACGATCAAGAACTAGGAAACAGCAGTGTGGTCAAACGTACGTGAATTTCATTTGAACACCCCAACGTACAAGTTCTGTTCATCCGTACTCCAGTATACTGCTGTTGCAGAGCAACCAACGTCAAACGCTGCAGATGAAAAATTTCCTTCGTCTTCCAAGCTTCACAGTTCTATGGTCTGAAGCAGTGGCTACGATTTCGGTCCCTGATGCACCGCTTGCAGCAACACTTCGATCTGGAGCGTTCATATTCGTGTGCCCGGACCTGACGAACACGTTCTCCAGTGGCGACGTAAGTGGCTCTGAAGAAAGCCGTAGTTGGCGTTGGGCGGGTACTCTGCCAGAATGCTATTTCATGACTTGAGTAAACCTTTGAAACGAGAAAAGGACCATACAAATACTTCTGTCTGCTGAGCAAGCAGCGATATTTTGTCCAGCTGGATCGAGCCGGCAGTTCATAATTTCTGCCTGTCACCTTAATACCAGTCCAATCACGATTTGAAACTTTCACGTACCGAATGTGCACCAAGCTTCAAGAGGCCCTTTTAGTCGTTGCCGGCGAAAGAGATGACGAGCTTGGTAGCGGCTGGCGGTTCATTGCACTTTTGTCTATTGAGGCCGCCTGCAGTGGGAGGCGTGCCCATAGACAGAGGATTGCACATAATTGCACGCTCGGACATGGAACTGGCGGTTATTTGTACTTGTATATCTTCAAGTTTGTCTATAGCTCCTATCTGTCAACGCTCTGGTGCCCATAGTCGACAGATGATTGGATCTTCTCCTGCACTCAACCTTTCCGAGATTGGTAAAACGAACTATGATTACCATTCAGAAGAAGAAAAACAATTAATTCGTGACACCATTCGTTGTACAAATGAAGCTATACAATGTCTCGCACTTCGCGAAAAAGCGCTTAAATCAGATCTCGAACGCTACCATATTGCCCTTGCACCGATCAAACAACTCCCATGCAACATCCTTTATTGCATATTTGAACTGCGCTGTCAAGATGAACTGCCTGTACACCTCCCTTTCCAGTGGCCAAACCCTCCTCAGATCACCCTTTCTCACGTATGTTCAGCATGGCGGCGGGCCATGCTAAATTTTCCAAAGCTTTGGAGCGACATTGTCATCGGTCCATACTACAATGCACACCATGACATTGACAAGGTTGTGGAAATAGCCAATGCATGGCTATCTCGAGCAAAGGATTTGCCTTGCTCTGTCAAATTCGCACAGTATTGGCCAGAACATGATTCTCAACAGGCCTGGCGACAGGCTATCAAGAATTTGGTTTCTCGACACAGTGGCAAAATCGAAAGGTTTGATGTCCCATTCGTAGATGTCTATTTCCGAGATCTCTTGCAGTTGCCTGACGAAAAGTTGTCATGCATAAAGGACCTATGCCTTCAGCTGCCTCAGCGTGTTACCTTTGATAAAGATGACAATAGCAAGTTTGACTTCCACAAGCTCCTTAATCTTACTTCATTCTCTATCCAATCCAGTCCTTGCTTTCTGGTGCCCACACCACACGATGCATATATTCTAAAATTTTCCGACATCATGTGGCATCAATTGCGCCATATCCAGCTTCGCGTTGAAGTGCCCGCGCACTTCTGCCTGACCATAATGGAGTACAGCTCTGCCACTCTGGAGACTTGTTCGCTTGTCGTCTCCAACGATCGTTCGTCGGTGCCTCCATTCTCCCACCGAGAGCCCATTCACTGCAGTCGACTCCGAGATTTCACAGTCAACGTATTTTCATTGGACACTGTCAAAGTTCTTGACTCTTTCCTCCTTCCGCTTCGGCTGCCAAACCTTAAATCACTAACATTTGGTGCTTGCGGGTACCCGGGTAGACCAATTCCGCTTGATCCCCGGACACTCATCATGATGCAGAATATCTCCAGTATGCGCCTGGAAGAGCTGGTCATCTCCAACACGGCTTTCGATATTGACGTCCAAGTTCTCCTCACACGCTTCCCATCACTTCGACGCCTTGAACTCCCGACGAAGGTCGACTTCACAGTAGCCACGATGTGTGAGCTTGGAGCTGGCTCCATCGGGGCCAATCTTGAAGATTTGAAAATCAAGGACACCAAGCTAGATATTGTTGCGCTACTTCAAATGGTCAAAATGCGTGCCCCTACTAACAGGAAGGAAGACAACATGCGGCGAGCTAAACCAGCACCATTCAAATCTGTTGTCCTTTATTACTCAGACCGTACTGTGAACATTGAAATCAGCCAACTCAAGGAAGAAATCGGCCGGCTTGGCGTTTATCTTGAGGTGCAATTCCAATCTGGGGCCAGGAGGCCCAGGACATATCCAATGGATATTTACTACTGAGAGTCAAATATCCTGAGCAGTGCGTCGCATGAACAAACTGCAAGTCTGCAACAAGCCTACTGCCTACTTCAATCGAAGTGCCCCGTGCCTGGTAGGAAATATACAATTGGCTGTGAGGAAAAACAGGAATGCTGATGACGCCGATGATAATCTGCAGTGTGAGACAGTCACATGCAGTACAGACTTCTAATTCGGCCCTATGATACAAATATACAATTCCAATATCCCATTTGACCCTTATTTTATTCTAAAGCCATTCGGCTGCCTGCCTGCAAAGAAAGAGAACAAAGCGTCAGCACAAAAAGTTTGAATCCCATTCAACAAACCGTACTGTCTCAGAGTCTCATAAAGTGACTTGTAACTCCTCAAGTTCCCTCTCAGCCTTCGCACGTCCAGACTGAACGTGTCATGTAGACCATCCAGTCTAGTGAGTTCTACAGAAAAGCGGACTTCTTCAACGACGTCGACGTTTTCGGGTGTTTGTGCCTAGTTTGGAGACAGGAGTTCAGTATACAAAAAAGTACGCACATGCGCATATACGTACACCTGGTAACTCGGTGCCGACAACGCGTCGAAGGTCCTGCCTCGACGCCGTTTCGAGCATTTGCTTTCTCTGAGTCCGTTTGCATACACATCTATACTTGAACTCGCTCTCCACCTGGACATGGACGCCCATATCGTCCAGCACCTGGCGTATGCGTTCCATTACCCTCTGTGGCGGCTCGGTCGTGACGAGGGTTTGGTCTAGTGCGCCTCGATGGATCCCAAGGCAGGATGTAAGGGTGGGGGTACTGTGGTGGATGGACGCCATAGAGAGAGACATAACTTGTGAGAGATGCGACGGGGTTTAATGGGTGTCGGTTGCAAGCTCTTCTTCAATCGAGAGACAAAATCGAGTGGCCAGGTTTTGTTTATAATGGACTGGTCACAAGCATTGGCTGTACAGTGGAACTGGTCCGTGTGCGTGTGTCTTTTTTGTGTTGGTGGTAACGAGGTTGGTTTAAGTAGCAGCGCACATATCAGTGTGAATATCTCTTATCTCCATTGCGAAACAATCATTGATCTATACGTGAAAATCAAATTCAAAACCCCGCTGCGCCACAGGGTCAATTGGTCAATTGACACCAAAAAAATCATAAGCAATCAGAAAGGCGCAACATCCGCGCTTCCTCGTCTGTCTACTTATGGTACCCATCACTGACAGGGCGTTCTTGACCTGCACCCGTCTGAATTGGTCTACAAGCTTCGAGACAGATAATCTTTGAAAATTGACAAGCTTAATATAACTGCCACGCTGGCGGCCGTCATTCTCACAGTCAAAATAACCTAGCTAGGTACATGACTAAGTGTGAAGCCGCCCGGTGTGCGTCAGGTTGGCTTCGGCGTTCCGTTATCAATTTTGATAGAGACCTTTTAAGTAGTTTCGCCACCGAGCAAGCAGGTACATACTTAGATCTGGGGTACGTCCTGCAAAGTAAAGCAAGATGGGGTGCTCGGCTATTTGAGGGCTCAGATATGTATTGTGCGGGATGGGTGGGAGTGTAAAGTGATGCGCAGGGGTTTCCGATCATTACGGCAGGATCATTGCATTCCCCACTGCCTCCGCTCCGATCAAAGCCAATTGTATTGGGGATTGCAGTGAGAATGTATCTGAATGTATAGGGTGACGGAGATGGAGAGAAGCGCCTTGACAGCGTGCAGTGATAAAATATTTGCCCAGGGCTTGATTTAACAGCTCGTGGATGAGTTGGACTCGGACGTCTATCGCTGTAAGCGGTATACATATTCGCCAGTATCGAGATGCCATAACTGCTTTTCTTTTCCCTTTTCGAAATGTGGTACGCCCAATCATGACAAAGTTGTTCTACTTCGTACATTGAACACTGCAACAGTTTTAGAGAATTTGCAATACCTATAGTAATGTTTAATTCGTGGTAGCCGTAGTAAAGCTGGTTGTCGCAAAGCCGACGCGCTTGTTGGTGGTGTCAAAGACACTGTAGAACCTCTCAAGGAAAGTGTAACCATCTATGAAATCAAGACCTTGACCACTAGGTGCTCCGATGTCGGCGACGACGAGGTAGATGGAATTGGCGTTGCCACCGATAGCCGTGTTCAGAGAACGAGGCCAGATTTGAGCATTGGCAGTCAATGAGAAGGCGACCTGCCAAACCATGTTTTGATTTTACGATTAAGATGTAACAATGGTGCTTACGCCGTTGATGTTGAAGTTGAGAGGCTGCAAAGCACTGTATTGTGAAGAGGTGATCGTAAGCAAGCCAGTATTGGCGTCTAAAACACCGCCTGTCAAAGATTGATAGGTGGAAAATGCATTACTGGCGATGAGGATCAAAGTTGTGCCTTGTGAAATGAGGATGAGAAAGGTCTTGTGCACGATATGTAACGTACCAGTGTCGACGATACCAGCGGTGGAGGCTAAAATCGTCGTGGTGCCATATGTGATGGATTCATTAATTCCCCAGTAATAGGAAGCTGGGGAAGTGGTCGTGACTGGCCTAACATTCTCATATCAACATGTGCCAGCATTTGAAACGATTACACTCAACTTACGCGTAAGTGATTGACCCAGTATATTTGGTGCTGTCGACTCCGCCTGCAACCGGTAAGCATTTTCTTTAATGGAGATGGAGCTAACATACCCCATGTGAGTTCTCCATTTTGAACCGAAGTTGACGTGGTAGGTTCAAATGAGATAGCAATTTCATCGGCAGTAATTGATCCCTGAGCATACGCATTATCTGTCACAGTAGGGACTGAAGTATTTGTATCTGGGGACAGCGTTCCTACGATAGATTCAGCCGACGAGCCCCCTTCTCGCAGCTTGATACATACCGACTGTCAGGTCAGTAGGACCAATACTAGTCAGTAGAAGGCCGTCAATATCTTCATCAGCCTAACACCGATGATCATACCCTAAAACGCCGTCGACACCGGCGAAGCCACAGGACTACGACAGCATAAGTGGGACATTGGATTACGTGGTTTTGTACGCACAGTTGTCGCGACACCAATCAGCTGATTGGGGATGACCAAACCGCCGATAGTGACAGTATCGTAATACTCATTCCCTGATGACTCATGAGAAATCAGTACTATTTTTCTACCATTTATAAAAAGGATGGTTTTCACCAATGCAGGATCCAAATCCGAATTGGTCCCCAGTCGGTACGCTGCTACTAGTCTTGACGTAGGCTTGGATTGCTACCCAAGTGTTTGAGCTAGGAGGAATGTTTAAGCAAACAAAGACGGCATTGTCACAGGAGTCTCACTTTCCTGTATCGACGATAACATTATCTATGAAGAAGTTAGAGGCTGAGGTGACTTGCAAAACAAGTAGTTTACAGAAGGTAGGAGGAGTTCCAATCCCGATATTGCAAATGTAAGCGACAACTTCATTGGTGACGGGATTATTGTAAATAGCCCGAGTTTGCTTCGCAGATGCCTTCGCCACCAAGTGGGCGGCCCTGGCTTGATCGTGTTGTAGAACGTTGTAGACTCCTGTGGTGTTGAGATGTCTGGAAAGCTGTAACTTCGTATGGGGTTCCCGGGGAGCAACTAGGTTGGCTGCAACGGCCAAAGCAAGAAACAAAGTACTGAGCAGTGTCTTGGAGAACATCACGCAGCTGTGGTTCGGGGCGTGAAGGAAAGAATGCCATTTTATCCCTGCAAGGAAGCAAAGGACCCGCGTGCAGACGAAGCTCGTAAGTTAAGCAGTACGCATGGAGAAATTGAAGACCATACGACGAGCACAGCAGCATATCACGGGATGGATGTCAAAACCAAGTGGCAGTACCACTATCAAACACTATCAGCCTTTTATCTAATTCCGTCTGCAACATGATTACATACTAGTAGAACGAAACCACATGGACTCGGAAGTCACAGGGTCAAAGTGGCAAGTTCGGCGTTGCAGAAGAAGTGCTTGTTCGAAAACAATCCTCCGATCGGTGAGATCGACTCGGCATAGTACCTAGTCTCGACACCTCTTTGACTTGCTTCGGACTTCCCTCAGCCGGACCGGACGGTTGCAGACGGGCATGTTAGCACCGCTCATGGATACCAAGCGGCTGCACCGGACCTCGAAGTGCTTAGTAGACTCCGAAGTTACTGGGCTCTGTCGTAAATGAACTCATTGCTTCGGAGAGCAGCGCCGAGATGTCCACCACCAATTTCCCCCCTTGTCGTAATGGGGCAGACATAAGAGTGTCGGTGACGATCAGCTATCCACCACGGGTCAATGAGTTTGACGATGATTGAATTTGAGTAAGGTTTGCTTTTCATAAATAGATCATGCTTACGCCGCAAGCACAGGAAGCCCACTTTCGGGTGCGTAAGACTTCGCAATCTGTGGTATCATTGCAGCACGGTAAGGGAGAAGAGGTACAGCAGGTTCCAGAGGGCGATTCAGTTGCCTCAGGGTGTGAAGGTAAGTGGAATCATACATTCATCACCCGTATATATTCATCACAGGAGAGGAATGTCCGAGTCAAAGCAACAATGGAGAATGGTCTTTTGATCATAACCTTCCCAAAAAGCACCCCCGACATGGCGCCGAAGAAGATTAACATCTCGTAAAGCGCGTGAAGTTCTTGGCGCTCAACCAGAGTTCATTGCCTTTGTCAAAATTCAATGGAGTGGGCGGCCAGCTTCGCAGGGAAAATAAAGCGTTCACTTGACACTATAGCCACTTAGGCTGATGTCTCGGACCCAGTCGACAGCGCGCAGTGATAAGATAGTATTTTCCCAGGGGCTGGATTAACAGATCTTGGACGTCTATAGCGGTGATACTATCGTACATATTCCGGTACTGAGATATTCTTTGTCACCATAACTGCTTTTCCCTCATTTCGAAATGAATGTTGTAGTACGTCCACTCATGACAAAGTTGTTCTACTTCGTCTTTGGAAATTTTATTTAAATAGTTTGCAAATTGCAATAATGTTTAATTCGTGGTAGCCGTAGTAAAGCTGGTCGTAGCAAAGCCGACGCGCTTGTTGGCGGTGTCAAAGACACTGTAAAACCTTTCAAGGAAAGTGTAACCATCAATGAAGTCGAGACCTTGACCACTGGGTGATCCGATATCGGCGACGATGAGGTAAATGGAATTGGCGGTACCGCCGATAAACGAGTTCAGAGAACGAGGCCAGATTTGACCATTGGCAGTCAAAGGGAAGGTGACCTGCCAAACCATGTTTTGACTTTACGGTTTAAATGTGACAATGACGATGCTTACACCGTTGATGTTGAAGTTGAGAGGCTTCAGAGCACTATATTGCGAAGCGGTGATCTTAAGCAAGCCAGTATTGGCGTCTGAGACACCGCCTGTCAACGATTTATAGGTGGCGAATGCATCGCTGGCGACGAGGATCAAAGTTGTGGCTTGTGCAATGACAATGAGAAAACTTATTGTGCATCAGTGGCATATTCAACATACCAGTGTCGACGATACCAGCGGTGGAGGCTAGAACCGTCGTGGTACCATATGTAATGGATTCATTAATTCCCCAGTAATAGGAAGCTGGGAAAGTGGTCGTGACTGGCCTAATATCCTCTCATGTCAACATGTGCCAACATTTGAAACGATACATTCATCTTACGTGTAAGTGATTGACCCAGTATATTTGGTGCTGTCGACTCCGCCTGCAACCGGTAAGATTTTTCTTTAATGCAGATGGAGCTAGTAACATACCCCATGTGAGTTCTCCGTTTTGAACCGAAGCTGACGTGGTAGGTTCAAATGAGATAGCAATTTCATCATTAGTAATTAATCCCTCAGCATACGCATTATCTGTCACAGTAAGGATTGGAGTATTTGTATCTGGGGACAGCGTTCCTAAGATAGACTCAGCCGATGAGTCCCCTTCTCGCAGCTTGATATAGTACATACCGACTGTCAGATCAGTGGGACCAATACTAGTCAGTAGAAGGCCGTCAATATCCTCATCAGCCTGACACCGATGATCATACCCGAGAATGCCGTCAATACCGGCGAAGCCAGTAGACTACGGCTGCATAAGTGGCACCGGATTACACGTGGTTTTGTACTCACAGTTGTCGCGACACCGATGGACTGGGGGATGACCAAACTGCCGACAGTGACAGTATCGTAATATTCATTCCCTGATGAGAAAAATTCAGTATTTTTCTACCATTTATAAACAGTTTGGTCTCCACCACTGAAGGATCCAGATCCGTAAGTGACAGCCTAGATAAGTTTTCGGTTACATCCTTCTTCTTGCTCGGACATACTAGTTGTACTCACCACTTGGTCCCCAGTTAGTATGCTGCTGCTGGTCTTGACGTAGGGGTTATTTCCACCTACCCAAGTGTTTGAGCTAGGAGGAATGTTTAAGCAAACAAAGACGGCATTGTCACAATCATATTCTCACCTTCCGGTATCGACGATAACATTATCTATGAAGGAGTTAGATGTTGCGGTGACTTGCAAAACAAGTTATCAACAGTAGGTAGGAGGAGTTCCAATCCCGATAGTGGCAATGTAATAGAAAACTACATTGGTGATGGGTTCATTGTAAACAGCCCGAGTTTGCTTCCCAGATGCCTTCGCCACCAAGTGGGCGGCCCTGGCTTGATCGTGTTGGAGAACATTGTAGACTCCTGTGGTGTTGAGCTGTCTGGAAAGCTGTAACTTCGTATAGGGTCCCCGGGTAGCAACTGGGTTGGCTGCAACGGCCAAAGCAAGAAGCAAAGTGCTGAGAAGTGTCTTGGAGAACATTGTGCAGCTGTTGTCGGGCATGAAGGAAAGAATGCCATTTATACCTGCAAGGAAGCAAAGGACCCGCGTGCAGACGAAGCTCGTAAGTCAAGCAGCACGCATGGAGAAATACGATGAGCACAGCAGCATATCACTCACGGGATGGATGTCAAAACCAAGGTGACATTACCGATCAACACTCATATGTCACCATCACTAGTTCCGTCTGCGACTCGATTAGAACGAAAGCACATGGACTCGAGAGTCACAGGGTCAAGGCAAGCACTGCGTTGTAGAAGTGCGTGTTCGAAAACAATCCTCCGGTGAGATCGACTGGGCATACTTAGTCGCGACACCTCTTTGACTTGACTGGTCTGGACGGTTGCAGAAAGGCATGGTAGCACCGCTCATAGATACCAAGCGGAGCTCGAAGTCCTCAGACGGTCGAAAGTGAAACTTACTGAGCTCTGTCGCAAATGAAACCACTGCTTCGGGGTCTGGAGAGCAGCGGCTTGTCCATCACCAATTGACCCTTGTTGTGATGGGGCAGACATCCCTAAGAGTTCTCGGTGACGATCAGCTATCCACCACGGGCCCATAGAGCTTGACGACGCTGGGCATGGAATTTGAGCTTTTCAGAATTAGATCATGGGACCATATTTCAGGTCGTATATCTTCCGTTTCATTAACCCTGTAGAGACCCTACTCCTCAGGATCTTCTAGGACACTCAACACGGATGGCAGAGGTTTGCAAACGCAATTAGTGTGCATATCGACTGGCGACAGAGAGGAGGCAGTGGGTTTGGACAAGTTTTTCAATTCTCGGATAGTAGAGTCCCGCGACTCGGTCGAACTTGCAGTATCAACGGCATGTTGTGTCCGGGGTATAGGGCAGGCAAATTTCATTCCCACGCGGCCACCCGGGCGTGGCAATGCATAATCAGATCTTCCGAGTCAGACCTCGCTAAAACCAATTCTCATCCAGCCATTCGACCGGTATTGAGATGCTCTTTGTCACTATGGCTGCTTTTCTATTTTTGAAATCAATGTTATAAGTATTACTTCAAGCTCTGGCTCTAAACCTTTTCATATTTTTTCCAGTTTGCCCGCGATACCAGTGCCAGTGGACGTCGTAGCTTAGCAAGTTAACAGGCTCCTATTATTTACAGTTAGGCAGGCCTCATCGGCCCTTTCACGGAGATAGTTCAGATCAGAACGCCATAAAGGGTCCAAGGAGAGTATGGCAGGATTGCCCACGACGATCAAGAGAACTTGCGCACTAGTCATAACCACTAAACAAGTGGTAGTTCTGTTCTATTCCTCCGCTAAGCAAAGATATTGACAGCCTTAGAAAGCTAGTGGCGATAAGTCTCAGAGATCGACTCATCAAGCACGACATAATTCGGAGCACTGCGTACAGTGGCCAGTGGATAAAATGATAACCCGACGTTCCTACGGAACAATCAATCGAGCGTTAGTCAACACGTAGAACGGCACCCACTTCACGGAATTCATCGGAACTTTGATTCCTTTCAATCTATCTGCTGGTCCCTGGAGTGAAAGCCCATGAATGTGTTCTCCATTCATCGCACGGATATTTACCTCTGGCCTGAGGAGAGGCATATCCGCCACCGGCTCGACCATTCTGCTAGGCTGTCCGATGAATGTGTCCAGATACTTGTTCCATCCCGATTGGGATCAGTACATTCTCGTCCACCCGACCACGTGGGAAGTATTTGGGTTTTACGCATCACGAGCACGCGCGTTCCTTACTCTCGACGCCGCCCTTCATGCCACTGAGCGCCGATCTGATTTGGTCACTCCCCGGGGATACGAGACCTTCGCCCGGATCATGAATATCGAGAACGCGCATTGGAATCATCATACCCGCAACCAAGATGGCACCTGAACTGCTATTAGCCCTAACCCGGGACACGATATCCTTCGCATCGAATATCCATCCTCCAGCACTGTCGAGGACGTGGCTGAAGTAAAGAATGCCTTCGGATCAGAAAGGGATGGGGGAATCAAACCAATCGATCAAGATAATCTAGGCGCGGGACTTCAGGCGATGTTCGATGAGCTGAAGTCTTGCATGAAAACCCATAGTGAGGATATGAAAGGGAACACATCAAGGCACGTCTTCACAGCCCCGATTGACGGAGAAGGACAAATGAGCGATTCTGAAGGAAATCGCTGGAGAGGGGGATGTAACGGATTGATACCACTGAGCCCGCAAAAGGAAGGAGGAACGGCAAACCCCGTATTAGTCAGCCTCTAGTAGTATATATACCGCACTGTTCGTAGGGAAACAATCCGACTTGACTTTACAACCGTGATATTCACTGTCGAGTCCTACGTGTGGCTAGTACAGCTTACGCTCGAACGTCACACACTGCACTGAGCACTCCTGTTTTCCGCAAAAAAACGGCCACTGTTAACCCGACCTGTTGGTGCAGGTTCAAGTTCATTTATTTAACTCCCTATTATTGTGAATTTATAAGCAACTATATAAGTTACCAAGATGATTTGCTGCATCCATCCGCTACTGGACTACCTCTTTTTTTTGCTCTAGCATAAAGGGCAGTTGAAGACCCGCAAATAGTACTCATCTTTACATTTGCGAGGAGACGGGTATCGTTTTCCCTCTTAGCACCAACACAACAAAGACAAGATGCTGAGGTCCTGAATAAGGATGCAAGTAGGTAGGACATCCGGAGGGGAGAGTAATTGTACACGTACTATATTGACAAATACGTCTGTGCTGAAGAACAATAGTCCCGGGCCAGACTTACCCGTCACGCGCGTCACGCGTCACGCAGCACGCATTCAAGAAATAAACGTTTAAAAACCTGTATTGTTGGCATTACTGCTTAGTGAGAGGACACTTAAGCGTGTCACCTTTTGCCTTCCTCAACATATTCCCCTGCTTCACCAGCATATTCTTCTGCAGTTCCTGCCTTGCAGCCCGCGTGTGCATGTTTCGTGTCATTACAGAACTGTTGTCTAAGGGTGAACAAGAGTGCTTTCAGGTTGCGTCGGTATGAGAGTGTCTGAATGGCATCTGAGTTCAGTCCGTGCAAACAGCCTTACCTGCGCCTGAATTAATTGTCGCTGTAGTCCTTCACCTTCCCGCTCAAGAGCTACCGCTGATTGTTGCTCAGGGAGCTGAACGAATTCTGATGCAAATATTGCAGATAAGCCTTCTTCTCGGTTCCATGACAATTCAGCATCTGTGGTAGACAGGGACCATGACTTGACTGTTCCAGGGCTTGTAGGTATGAGCACACGAAGGCTTGGGGCGACGTAAGGGTAACCTGAGACGGTTTAGTGATACAGTCATGTTATCTGTCAATCTGCACACTTACGTGATGAATAGAGCCGTATGAGGAATAGTCAAAAGGAAAACAGTACCGCTGGGTCTCTATCTGGACAGCTGAAAATAGATCCACAACGACTTTCTAATGTAGTGTTCAGGAAATGAGTCGCGATGCGAAGAAGGTAAACTCACTTCAAACTTGTTGGACCAATAAACGCGTACCACGTACACGTTCCCAATGCCCATCCTTGTCAACACTGCTGTCAAAAGCTATCCTGTTTGCTTCGTCACTTGATATCTTTGCACAAACGTTGGCGCAGGAGGGTTATTAAGCGATTTACGGTGATTCGATAAAAACAAAATACCGTTTCAAACTGTCCCCATGCCTTGATGAAGGTTCTATCCTCCACCATCTTCAGGATATGAGGAGCGCCTTTTTTCCAACAAGGTACCTGTAGTTACATCGCTCACTCCAACATCAATATTCCATCGACCTTCAGCAGAGTAACTTGAAGCGCCTTTGACTTGACTTGGCCATCCTCCAATCATGCGGAACGTGTTGAAGCGACACTCGTGGCACGGCTGAGCTACGCTGAAGGGGACAGCTGTGTCGTTTAACATTCACCTGTTGACGAAGGAGGTGTATAAGAGACACCGATCACATATGCTGTATATGACGAGTGGGCTAGGATAGTAGGAAGGAATGCTTACGTCTGATCGACGTTAATTACAATCCGCTCAAACTGCCGCCTCCCAAGACCTTGCGAACACGTCACAGAGTACCTTCCTCATCATTCTCCTTCGCGTTTCTGGTGGGACATCGCAGGCACGCCGTCGTCGATGAACAATTAGCGCTGTACTACTACATCAGAATCCGGCGACTGTCATCCTTACTGAACTTTTGACGTTTCCTGACCCCTTCCGCGCATCCCCATCAACCACTCCACCCACACCCCAGGAAGGACTCACGTGCCACATCAAAACAGGCTACAAAAACAAGGTATGGTTATCCACTGCCGTTCCCCCTTCCTACTACTCTCTGTCACACATCCAGCGCCAGCACGATGCCCTCAACATCCAAACACTTTTACCAGCGTGGTGGGCATTGAGACGCCATACGGGGTATTTACCGATGGGCATCTGGGCAGAGTTGCTCAAACTGCACGAGGGAGCGTGAACGCTCGATGATGATTCCGTTATCATACTCTCATGGCTTCTGATCATTTCCTTCTTTCGTTTTACTCAGACCTCGTGTATTCCTCAACAAATCTCACACCATCAAGCTTGTACTATCTCTGCTAATCTACATTAAATGATACACTGAACAATGCTAATCGATTTGGCTAAACAGTACTGCGATAATGATTTGCGATACAGCTGGTAAGTAGTCGCAGAAGGACAACGCACATGTCCTTGAAACTCAACGCAATCGTCGTGGATTCACGACTCGTGAATCCCTAGGCCTTAGTAAGGTCCATCCAGCTGCGGAAGCGTAGTGGTCGTATACTCCCTATATCTGTGTGTTGGTAGCCTTGATTGCTGGGGGCCTCTTCCTACTTGACCAGTATGTGGAGGTGATGCTGGATGGGGTGGCACATGACCGGCCGACACTTCTGTATCAGATGGGGCCCAGCATTGACTCGGAGTCAGCTGTCCATGCGGATGATAAGTAATCGCTGCAGGCTCGTTCAAATTCAAAGCAGACGGAGCGGATCCTGGACCTCGGCGTCGAGGTGGAACTGGAGGTGGAGTGGGTGTCGGACCCTCTCGGCGTCGAGGTGGAGGGGCCCGAGTGGGTGCTGGACTCTCTTGGCATTGAGGTGGAGGCGGAGGTGGAGCCTGAGCAAGTGCTGGGTTCTCTCGGCGTTGAGGTGGAGGTGGAGGTGGAACCTGAGCGAGTGCTGGGCTCTCTCGGCGTTGAGGTGGAGGTGGAGGTGGAGCCCGAGCGAGTGCTGGGCCCTCTCGGCGTTGAGGTGGAGGTGGAGGTGGGGCCCGAGCGAGTGCTGGGCTCTCTCGGCATTGAGGTGGAAGCGGGGGTGGACCTGGTGGGGTGAGTGCTGGACGCTCTCGGCGTTGGGGCGGAAGTGGGGGTGGGGCAGGTGCTGTGCTCTCTCGGCTTTGAGGCGGAAGCGGAGGTGGAGCGGTCGTATACATCTCATGCCTGTGCGATGATCCACCTCCAAATTCAACGCTGTTGGTAACAGTGAGGATCAGTGACGCGTCGACAGGGATCCACTCACGATGCAAATCTACCCTCCTCCTCTTTCTGAACCTCCTTCCGTACGAGAGCTGTCGGTACTTGCATATTCTGGCCATAAGGTAAGGCCGTTGTCGCAGTTTGTTGGGCTATGGTAGGTAGTTGCAGGAGGACAACACGCCGGTCCCCGCATCTGAGGACAATCATGGAACGTCCCTGAACCCATGTGAATGCATTGAGCTCCCTGGGGATCCATAGCACAGGTACAGGACCATCGTGTTGTGAAAATAATGCTTCAAGGTAATACTGCCCGCGTCTCCTATTTACCCAGGCTGGGACGCCATGCCAAAGTGGCATGTGAGGTGAGTGAGGTGACTGGATAGACTTTTCGAATGATGGACCTCGGATGGCTTTCCCAGAGACTAGGTCGAGAGCAAGATACTCAAATTCGGAGGCTTTGGGGGCGACCAGGCCATCAAGCAGGTTACTACCAGTCGGCTCACCACGTGCGTTCTGCTGCTCCCATGCTACGAGCAGTGAATTATCGGCTAGGAATGCCATCATGTGTATAATTCCACAGCCAGCCTTGAATGTAGCAATAGCTGTAAAGCTTTTGACCTCGAACACAGTGATAGATTTTATGGGTGCTGACATCGACCACTTGTCTCCATTGGCAGAGCTTCCTGAGACCCTGGTCTGGATGAAGGCAGCAGCGGCAAGAAGGGCACCATCAGCTGAAAATGACAAAGCTGTCGTAATGGATCCATCGAAAATCTCAATATGATCCAGCGTTTTGAAATTCCACAGACTGATACCGTGATCGCCCGCTGCAGCCAGCACACTGTTTGAAACTTCCACTGCCCATAACCCGCCACTGTTAGAGTACTGGAAATCTGCACGTCGCGCCCCGTCTTCAACATCCCGCAGGACGATAATTCCATCATTTGATCCAGAAGCAAATTGCTCGCCATTGGGGCTGAAGCCAAGTGTCATTATGCTCCGATGAACACCAATTTGTCGTTTTTGGAAGCTAACTGTGTCCCACAGCTCGACTGCACCATCGTCAAACCCACAGGCGACTCGAGAACAATTCCAGGACAAAGCCAATGCAGTGATTCTTCTGCTTTCTTGTTCATTTGAGGAAGGACTTGACGACTCGATAACTAATAGGGATACACCACCACCAGGGCTACCAGTGTACTGAACAGCAAAGCGAGTACAGTCTGGCGAGATTGCCCGTAAAGGAGACTGGGAAATTGATAGTGTAGAAAGGAAAGAGCGATTTTTGATGCTATAGAGTTTGGCATCGAAATCCGTCGTGATTGCGAGTGTGTCATCGTCATCCCGTGAGAAGGCCAGCCGAATCCTGTTTTCAAAGTAAGGTAGATCCAGCTCCACAATGTCAAGGTGACCGTTCTCGCCCCACAGTTGCACAGCTTGCTGGTTTGTAGCGCAACTAAATGCTAGGAGAGATCCGTTATCAGAGATTGCCACGTCGTAAACACGGCTCTTCTCTATAGTCCCAACACGTTGACCGCCCGCACAATCCCACAGTCTCAAACCCGACTCCCAAGCCCAAGACGCGATTCGAGAACCATCACGTGAGAATGCAAACTTGAAGCCACCTGATCCACAATCCAGATCGGCGACGAATTCCCGTTTGATCGCGTCCCACAGCTTGACAACACCATTGTTAGCTGACAAATAGGCGAGTCTGGCACCAGTGGCCGAAAATTCGAGACAACTGCGATATCGACCATCATAATCTTCAAAACTACCTGTCGGTTTGCCATCTTGACTGTCTCTGGTGTCCCAAAGAGAAATAGTATTGTCAGATAATCCTGCGGCAATCATCCGGCTGCTTTCAGACGAGATTGCCACTTCCATAACCATTGCAGAAGTTGTAAAGGTAGCACCTTGTATGCTACCGTCCACGTTGTATAGTGTTATGGCTTTGTTTTCGAATGAAGCAACCGTAGAAAAGTCGTTGGCAATCGCAAAGAAGCCGCCGCCTTCGATCGTGGAAATGGGCGTGCCAGTGACTGCATCCCAGACCTTCAACAGAAATATTCCTTTCTCGGATCCTTTATACGCATGATTCCAAGAAACAAACATGGTGCTATCGAGAGAAAATTGAATATTGGTGACCTGGCCCCCATGCCTCAAGTTGGCTATGAAGGCATCCCACTGGTTCGGTATACCAATGACGTTGCAACCACGATGTAAATGTAACGCCTCATTGATATATCGACGGTATAAAAGGCTATCGGTTGGTGTGAACAGCAGCGCTGAATAATATGTTTGGAACGCTGATTGTTCGATGATCTCGTAGAACTTTGATATGAACCGTAGTCCATCAGATAGGAGTTGACGAAAAGCCTTTGAAGGCGTCAGCTTCCGAGTCTAACCAAACATGTAAGTTTCCTATTTAGGATCTGATGTGATCGCAAACTTACCAAAACTTTCAGCGAAACACGAATAGCACGGGGAGCTGAGTCGAGCTTTCCGATCAAGCTCAGAACTTCAAACCAAGGCAACAACACGTGCGCCTTATCGAACTTTTCCAACTCATTCACGAGATCGGCATCATCGGTGTTCGCGCGGTTGAGATGGCCGTCCCAATATGCACATGCATATTGTAACACTTGTGGGATCTTCTCTTGCAGTTTTTCATCCGTTATCCCATCTTTTGCTCGTCCCCCTTCGTTGCTTAAGAATCGAGCGGGAACGCCAAGCCCTAAAATATTAATCTTGAGATGCTTGCCCATCATCTCGAAACAACGCCCTGCAATCCGTGTATGACGTTTCGTCGGATCAATTCGGAGATTGATGTCGTCACATTGCTCGGAGTCAGTGATATAGTCAACGAAGGATTTATGATAGGCGCGTGGTTTGTTGTCTGCAACAAAGATAACAGACTGCAACTGACGGAGCACCACAAGTACGTTGTCAACATCAATCTCGATGAGGCTTGCGATCGAATGAACGGAGAGGGGGTCCTGAGCAAGGACAATGGTGCCGACAATAGCCTGATAACGGTCTACCAGACGTGTGTTGCGGCATTTATCCGGTATTGCGCTCCTTAATATAATGGTATAGAAGTCGACCAGATTGTCAAACGGTGTGCGACCTTGGGCAAATGCATCAAGAAGTTCTTTTATTTGGCTATCGGGAGCGTACGAGAATCTGTCCAAAATGTAACGAACCGCCGTGGATGCCATAATGAACAGCTTTCCCGAAGCCTGAATGAGACATTCTACTTGCTCATCGCTAGCGCACCATTGCCTCTCGAGGTCTGGTAATCGTTCTTTGACCTGTTCCATAGAGAGAGAGGACTTGAGGTAAATCCGTATATCTTCATTAACAACATCGTCTTCTATATCGTGCAGGCGGAAAACCTTACGACCTTCCTGAGTAGTAGAATCTTTATTGGAAAGTGCCTCAGGTCGAGTGGTCAAGAGGACCTTGAACGAGGGTAACGCTTGGACGAGTTTCCGCAATCCATCGAAAACAAGGCGAGCATCATCTTTGTAATCACACTCATCAAGAGCGTCAACAACAATAAGTGTTAGTGGCAAATCGTCTTTGATTGGCTTCAGTGGATCAAGAATAAGGTCATCGAGTTGCTCTTGTGGAGTTCCAGTAGATCTGCCTTTCGCAACCAACGCTTCTCCGATGGCTCGCTTGAACGCTTTACTCTTCGCGAAATAAAGGTTGTAAGCGATCGTTATGAAAAAGAGCTTGGCGCTACTGCGGTCTGCTTCATCCCGGGAGAAAAAAAACTCGGCGCCCAAGTGATGGCGCTCCGGCTCGTCCGCCCAAGCTGCAATAGAGTAGGCAACGGTGGACTTTCCGATACCGGCTAGCCCAGATAAAACATACATCCTCGATTCTTTTAGGTTGGTAGTCCACTTCTTCATCGTTTCGAGGATAGCCTCCCTCGTTCCTGGGAAACATGGACCACTTTGTTTATTATATTCGTGGACTTTTCGACCAGCCTCTGCATGAGGGAGGCTGCTGATCAATTGATGCTACATATAAAAACTTGAGTATCGCCATAGCATCATTAAGTATGATTGCGACTTTACCTCCTTCAGTTCGTAGGCATCTGGTCCGTGTTTGACAATAGTTCCGAAGTTGTGGGCACCTCCTTCGAAGTTTGCATTGCCGAAAGAAGCGCCACCGTCTGTATGCCAGTGAACGCCGGGATTCTGAGTGGGAGTTGGCTCATTGCTGATATTTTGACCCATTGACGGAACTAAGTGAGCCAAATCAGAAACAATTATGGACGTCGTTGAAGGAGGGAGCTCACATTCGAAAGTAAGATACGAAAGAACGTACAGAACCAGAAACTTTCCAATTTGATTATATACGCTTCTCGGATAGTCCCACTACTTTCCGCAAGCACTATGCTTGCTTCGTATCGGCAGCAATTAATAATGCCTTATGCGGCAAACTTGACGGAATTTTAGGGCTATCGCCTCCCTAACTTGAGAATCAGGATTTCACAGAACGGGGAACGGCGGATATTTGCACCTATATCATTGGTATTATTGATGCAGTTTGAACCCGTGAATCATCACGGGAACTTTCTTATCAATGTGAATTGATCAAGGAACCAGCATTATCGCGATAGAAGTGGTTAGGAGGGTCACCTGCGCGACACGTTGAATGATTCAATCGGAACTGCTACTACTATTGTCCGCCCTAACTTCGGATGGGCTGTGCAGCTGTCCTCACTTCGGACGTCACATCAGTCACAGCTACTGAACATGTAATTTCACGCCCCGCTAGGAATAGCAACTTCGTATATATTGACCATAAGAACTTCGTTAACGGCTATCGATACGTTTTTAATGACAAACTATGACTGATTACGCAGGTTAATAATGATGCAATGGATTAGTGAGAAAATGAAAATGAATTAGGATATCATGGCAGTAGGATCATTACTACACTTACTGTAATCGAAGAGATTGTGAAATGAGGAGAATTTGTCGCTGACTGAGTCCGTGATGGTTTGGTGGAATGGTTCTTGTGAGGCTGGTGAAAGGTGATATAATGTTGACACTGAATCCATTGGCCATTGGCGTCGTGACGTGTTGGGGCAGCGGTCCCATAAGCCTCACTCCATTGGACACCCCTCCGAGGGTAAGAGCTGTGAAGTGCATCAAGTCTGAGACCAACGTCATCTCCATAAGCAGCTGGGGTTCACACCTTGATAAGTTGGGCTATTCGATGGAGCACCGTCTTGGACAAAACGCTCGTTATATGTGATATTTTTGAGATTATGTGTCCAAAGCATGAATCCACCACGAGCCATACTCCGTCCGAGATAATCGTGTCTTCATGATAATCAGTGCCATAATTGCGTTGTCAAAACCACGTACATACCCTGTATTCTTGATAACCAACTTCAAATTATGCTTTGCGGCAAAGCTGACGCCGGCCTGAATATCGCCAACAGTCCTCGCGTCGACTCCGATGATCGGAATGTTACCTTGATCACAAGGATAACCCAGCGTGGTGTTGTAATAACACGCGTTGATAGTCCCGTTATCGAATGTAAAACTCTCGAAATTGATTGATTGCATGGCCCCTGGAAGGTTATCGCGCCATGGACCGTCATCAAGATGAGCGAGGACGTCAGTGCAGTCCCCGGATGGGTGAGAAGGTGGGTAGCAAGCGGAGGCCGGAGGTGTAGGTCGGATCAGAGGTTGTGATAGTCTTGAAGCAAGATTGGAGAAGTCGGATGCAGATGGCCAACAAGGCTGGAGAATAAGCATTTGCATGTCGTCTGAGCACTTGTTAAATGAATAAGGGAAGCGGCAATGAGGAATTGTAGCCAGTGAGATTTCATGATAAAGAGGACAAGTTGGTTGGAGCTTTACTGAAATCAGCACGTTTATAAACGCGAATTCATGGTTCCAGTTGGAGAATAGCGTGGCAAGAGTTAGACGAAAAAATCAAGAAGTAGGCATCTAAACTCACTTTTAGGCGATGAAATTGCTGTTTAATTGGGTCAAACACGGGGTACACAACCGCACAGCCATATTGGCAGGGCATTTATTGCGATATTGTCCAGAGTCACTACTCTAGTTGGACTGCGTAAGCCATCCGTGTCGATGGAACTGCAAAATACTGCATGCTGTACATTGGTCATCGGATTATTACGAAGCGCTGCGCGTATTCCATCGGCTCAGTGTGGTTTCGACACCGCGTCGAATGATGCCACTGGTTTCCTCAAACTTCCGATCGTGTGGTTTGAAGCAAACAGTAAGTCCCCGCCTCTCGATATTAACCTCGATCCATACATCAACAAATCCGACCTCTTGGCAGAACGAACACTGACAAAGCAGTCAATGGAATCCTTGCACCCTGGAAGGGCGCTTAGTAGAGCGAGTAGGCAGAACTGTGGGGTGGGAAATGATACATTCATCTGGTCACGTCGGAGAAGCGAGACAACCTTCAATCAAGCCAACATTGTGGTAAGCCCCATAACTTTGCCAGGGTTCGACACGAACATCGAGAGTTGGACGAATGAGTAACCCGTGTAGTCTTGGATTATATACCAACAGGGGTCAGGCAATGTACTAGTTACATTTGCTTAGGGGTACGACATTTCCCTCTGATAATGAAACGCAGTCCGAGAATTGGCGGCTTTTCTTAATGGTGTTGTGCTCTGAAGCTTAAAGTAGAGCGGGGACCCATCCTACGACAAAGTTGTTTTATTCGTGTTTGGAAAAGTTATTTAAGTACATTGGACACTGCAGCTTTTAGAGAGTTTGCAATAATGTTTAATTCGTGGTAGCCGTAGTAAAGTTGGTTGTAGCCAAGCCGACGCGCTTGTTGGCGGTGTCAAAGACACTGTAGAACCTTTCAAGGAAAGTGTAACCATCAATGAAGTCGAGACCTTGACCACTGGGTGATCCGATATCGGCGACAATGAGGTAGATGGAATTGGCGGTACCGCCGATGAACGAGTTCAGAGAACGAGGCCAGATTTGACCATTGGCAGTCAAAGGGAAGGTGACCTGCCAAATCATGTTTTGACTTTACGGGCAGAACGTGACAATGAGGATGCTTACGCCGTTGACGTTGAAGTTGAGAGGCTTCAGAGCACTATATTGCGAAGCGGTGATCTTAAGCAAGCCAGTATTGGCGTCTAAGACACCGCCTGTCAACGATTTATAGGTGGAGAATGCATCGCTGGCGATGAGGATCAAAGTTGTGCCTTGTGAATGACGATGAGAAAGGGATCGTGCACGGCATATTTAACATACCAGTGTCGACGATACCAGCCGTGGAGGCTAGAATCGTCGTGGTACCATATGTAATGGATTCATTAATGCCCCAGTAATAGGAAGCTGGGAAAGTGGTCGTGACTGGCCTAACATCCTCTCATGTCAACATGTGCCAACATTTGAAACGATACATTCAACTTACGTGTAAGTGATTGTCCCATTATATCTATTGCTGTCGACTCCGCCTGCAGCAGGTAAGCATTTTTCTTTAATGGAGATGGAGCCAACATACCCCATGTGAGTTCTCCGTTCTGAACCGAAGTTGTCGTGGTAGGTTCAAATGAGATAGCAATTTCATCGTTAGTAATTAATCCCTGAGCATACGCATTATCTGTCACAGTAAGGATTGGAGTATTTGTATCTGGGGACAGCGTTCCTAAGATAGACTCAGCCGATGACTCGATGACTCTTCTCGCAACTCGATACATACCGACGGTCAGATCAGTGGGACCAATACTAGTCAGTAGAAGGCCGTCAATATCCTCATCAGCCTAACACCGATGATCATACCCTAGTATGCCGTCGACACCGGTGAAGCCAGTAGACTACGGCGGCATAAGTGAGGCACCGGATTACACGTGGTTTTGTACTCACAGTTGTCGCGACACCAATGGACTGATTGCGGATGACCAAACTGCCGATAGTGACAGTATCGAAATATTCCTTCCCTGATGAGAAAATTCAGGATTTTTCTACCATTGATAACAGGATGGTCTCCACCACTGAAGGATCCAGATCCGTAAGTGACAGCCTAGATAGGTTTTCAGTTACGTCGTTCTTCTTGCTCGGACAATAGTTGAACTCACCACTTGGTCCGCAGTCGGTACGCTGCTGTTGGTCTTGACGTAGGGTTTACCTGCACCTACCCAAGTGTTTGAGCTAGGAGGAATGTTTAAGCAAACAAAGACGGCATTGTCACAAGAGTCTCACCTTCCTGTATCGACAATAACATTATCTAAGAAGAAGTTAGAGGCTGAAGTGACTTGCAAAACAAGTAATTTACAGAAGGTAGGGGGAATTCCAATCCCGATATTGCAAATGTAATAGAACATTACATTGGTGATGGGATCATTGTAAACAGCCCGAGTTTGCTTCCCAGATGCCTTCGCCACCAAATGGGCGGCCCTGGCTTGATCATGTTGGAGAACGTTGTAGACTCCTGTGGTGTTGAGCTGTCTGGAAAGCTGTAACTTCGTATAGGGTTCCCGGGGAGCAACTGGGTTGGCTGCAACGGCCAAAGCAAGTAGCAAAGTGCTGAGAAGTGTCTTGGAGAACATCGTGCAGCTGTCGTCAGGCATGAAGGAAAGAATGCCATTTTATACCTGCAAGGAAGCAAAGGACCCGCGTGCAGACGAAGCTCGTAAGTCAAGCAGCACGCATGGAGAAAGTGAAGTCCATACGATGAGCACAGAAGCATATCACTCACGGGATGGATGTCAAAACCAAAGTGACATTAGTTACCAATCAAACACTTGTATGTCACCATCAGCCTTTTGACTCCGTCTGCGACTCGATTAGAACGAAAGCACATGAACTCAGGAGTCATAGGGTCAAAGCAAGCTCTGCCTTGTAGAAGTGCTTGTTCGAAGACTCGGAGAATCCTCCGATAAGATCGACTTGGCATACTTCGTCGCGACACCTCTTTGGCTTGATTCCCTCTGGTCCGAACGGTTGCAGAAAGGGCTGGTAGAACCGCTCATAGATACCAAGCGGTTGCACTGGAGCCCGAAGTGCCAGACGATCCGAAATTACTGGGCTCTGTCGCAAATGAAACCACTGCTACGGAGAGCAGCGGCCAGGATGTCCATCACCAATTGACCCTTGTTGTGATGGGGCAGACACCCCTAAGAATTGTCGGTGACGATTAGCTATCCACCACGGGCCCATGGGCTTGATGACGCTGGACATCGGATTTAAGTAAGGCTTACTTTCAGAATTAGATCATGCTTACGCCGCGAGGGACTATATTTCAGGTCGTATATCTCCCGTTTTATTATTCTCCACAGGTAACTCACTCTTCGAGTGCATAAGACTTCGCAATCTGTGATATAACTGCAGCCCCAAACAATTCAACGGAGCGCGCCTTCGGGGCGAAAACAAAGCGTTCACTTACAGATAGTTACTACTCAGGCTGATGTCTCGATACACAGGAACAGAGAGCCGCTTGCCGATACCACTAGATGCCAAAATAATGTTGGGATGACAAGAAAATACTCGGGACGCCACCCGAGTCAGATCAGAATCTGGAATGGTATTTTGGTAAGTATTGATGGCATTCCTCCTGGGAGTCGAGCATTCTGCGTGCTCGTCACCGTTTACTGAAATCAACATCAACATTTAAAGCCATCAGGTCTGAGTCCTTGTTGTCCCAGTGCTTGTTGATTGTGCTGCCATTTCTTTCTCTTGGTAAGAGACCAGTCGGTGCCAAAAATAATCCTTTGCAACACAGCCCAACGTCAATCATGGAGAATAAATAGTGTCACAGAGTTCCGGTTCCTGTGCATGACACCAGTACCGTATGTTTTCTATTATCAACCATCTGTCAGTTGATGTGTGCCCCAATTCTCTCGTCAGTGGAATGCATTGGTATTGGGCTCATCAAAACATACCAAATCCTCTTGGGTCCCCCCTAATACTCCGAGTCTCTGCACACGGCAATGCAGCTCACAGAAAGGCATAAAATGATCTCCATGACGCCTTTTCTCCCCAGCTCTGTGAGCCACAAGGCCCACAACCGCCGCCTTTCTATTCCCTTCTGTCTTCTTCTGGGGCTGGTCTGTTAAAGTTGTACCTTACACCGTCCAATTCCACATAACTCCGACCCCCCAACATGACCACCTCGGATCGCGGACGTAAACATCTATCTCATTACGTCTTTGAAACTTTTTCGAGTCCAAAGGATCTTTGTCCTCTTCATCTTATGCACCTCATTGTTATCCGCTGGAGTCGAACTTGAGCAGTACCCGAAAACGGCCACGGGTAACATAGCTCGAACCTGGGTTAGTTACAGAAAATATCCCTCCAAACTCGATCGCGCTGCCCTAATTGCAGAGGCGAAGGCAACATTGGGATGGTTAAAAGAAAAGAAAAGTCAGAAGGGAGTGTATTGGCGGATGCCAGAGGCGCTGACAACTGGCATGGCGATACAGTCCGGGGCTCGGGGGACATTTTCATTCATCCTGACATAGAGATTCCCAATGAGGTATTGGAAAAGTGCGGTAAAGCCCACAGGAATGGTGGGAATTGTGCAGAGGTTATTGTCATTGCATCGTGGTATCGCGCCAAAGCCAGTCTCACAAAGAAGCTAAAGGGGGAATCCAAATCGATTGTTACAATCGGAGTCGATAGCGATGACGTTATAGACCCGTGCTGGGTTGACCCGAAAAAAGCGGGTGGTAGACTATGGTTGCAAGGACTTTTTGAAGAAAAAAAAATGGGGTTCAAAGAAAACGAGATCATTCGCCACGACCCGAACCCTGATCAGCAATGTGGGGTTGCAAAGCGCAGTACAAAGGGGAAGGCGTACAACAACAAAGCTCGCGCGACGAAGTCGGAGCAAAATCTGCTCTTAGAAAGCAAGCACCTAAGACGAGTATCGGACGGAAGCACAGGCATAGGATGCACAGTCAGTCAAATTGAAGGGTGGGGCGTTGAAGGGTTACCTAGCACATAGTCAATCAGGAGCACAGACGCTTGTTGTATCAATTCGGTAATGAAAGCGCTTGAAGCTGTCCAAGCCAGATCTGCTTGATGTACGTGTTGGGAGACTTGCTACACCAAAGTACCAGAGTCGGACTTGAACGTCGAAAGCCAAGCGACAACTGCACGGTGCCATGGTTCTTCTGAATCTGAGAGTGGCCGCGCGAACAATGGTTACACTACCCCCAGCAAACGAGTGTTGATCGAGATCTCTGAGGCCGAAAGACGATAATGGGCCTGAATCAGAATGAAGTATTGAGACGCGTTACATACATACATCGCTTCTGTAAACCATTTTTTCCGCCCTACTTCGTTCTCCGGGCCTTAGGCCTTAGTTCCAGGGATGGCAGAGGTTTGCAGACACCATTAGTGTGTGAGAGGAGTGCAGTAATGGGTTTGGACAAGTTTTTCAATTCCGTCCGATGTACTAGTAGTTCTCAGTAGAGTCCGGGCCCGCGAGTCGAACTTATCAACGGCATTCCTTTTCGTTGTGTCGTTGGGCATAGACCAGCCTATAAGGTAGGGCGTCCCCGAATTGTTCAGGGTTTATGTAGTAGTGCCGATGTCCCGTAGAATAGCAGCCAAAGGCTGAAGCTACTGTCACGGGACTCTTGTACTGCAGAGAACGGACAAGCTGCGAACGACATAGCCGGGGAGATGTGAAACACGTGCGCTGGAAGAGCGTGCGTTCAAGTTGAGGCCTTGAGGTTTCATTATAAACTTGTACTAAACATGAATGTGACGGTTAACTAGTTGGCCGTTCACAAATTGATTGTAGTACAGGTGCGGATTGGTTCCTTATATCTTATGTGTTTGCTTAACTCTCTCGTTAGAAGATGCCAAGACTTGGCGGCTGGATAATGTCCATCGAGGGCCAGTCGAATTCGGAACGAGAAAAGCTCACGTTCTCGGTTGCATTTGTAACCCTCTTGCCTTTGCGCAAACTGGAGCCACTTCTTGTGTCTGCTATCCCACTCGCGTTCCGAAGATAATGATCGTTACACAGTATGCTCCATGGTGGGGTTGGAAGCTAGGAGATGATCCTTTGAAACTACCGCAATTTAAGCCAGGGAAGAGAGAGGCTTTGGCGAAAATGGCATTGGAGAAGCGCGGTGAGCAATGAGACGCCTAGTCATCTCTTGAGTCTTGCCAGACTTACTTTGCTACAGGTGTCCGCGATATCGAGTTTGTAACGGCTCATGGGAAGCTATGATCACATGCACGTCCACTGCATTATTATAGTGTTTACACCAAGACTTACTTCGACATCATGCCTACTAGCTACTGCATCCATGAACATACTGTCTAGGGAAGTCCTTTATGAATTATGATCTTGGAAACTTGTCATAAATGTCACCGGCTGAATGGCCATGATCTCCTCCACCCGCTCTACAGCATACACGTATAAATGAGTGTACAGACAGCTTGTTTCCCCGAGCAAAAAGCCCCTTTCAATTTAAGGTGGTTCGCGCGCTGAAAGCGCCAAATCGTGTGTCCAAAACAAGAAGAAAACAGATTGCTATCGAAGACTCTCGCAGATATAACCTCGAGGGCAGTCGCTTGGTAATAACAGGAGGAATGCGATGAGTGGTACTATACACAATGGTCCAACACGTACTAACCCCTGTTAGTCTACTACTACTATCGACCGAAGAAAACAGAAACATGTTAATCTCCAGCAATCAAGCCAAAATTCGAGAATTTTTATCTGGTGTATAGCGGGCACAAATTAGGGTATTTGAATTGTAAGTATGAAACAAAAAAAGAAAACCGGTTGGGATATAAAAGAGAAATGAAAGGACTACTAGAAACAGGACAAAACAGGAGACCGGTATAGCTGAGCTGAGCTGTGCAAGTGCAACTGTAGGGAGGAACACAAAGCTAGGAGTTGGGATGTGGGGAATAAGATACAATCCGGGCGTAAGGTGCGCGCGGGTATTGTTGTGGCTTGTAGCAAGCTCATCTTCTTGGAATACACTGAAAGTTCCGCCATGTGTGCGGTATAATTTTCATTTTCGTATGATATTATGCCAGGGTGTTCGTTTGTTGATGCATCTATCGTTGGAGATTGGCGCGTCTGCAAATGTGAACGACAGTGTCAGCGGCTTCTTCCACAAGAGAATAAGAAAGAAGATTACGCACTGTCTAAGGGTATCATACAGATACTTGTAGCTCCTCAAGGTTCCCTTGAGTCGCCTCACATCCAACGAATACGTATCGTTCAACCCTTGAATCCTTGTCAGCTCAACTGAAAACCTCACTTCGTCGCCGGCATCTTCACTCAGGTCGCCATATGCCGTTTCGTTGATCAGCAAAGGCTCGCTGACGACAACAGAGGTCTCGTCATCGAACGCGAAAGTCTGGTTCGGGCTTCCAGCAGTCACCGGTGATGCTACAGTAGTGGCCGATGACGACACCTGAGATGACTGTCGACGCATCAACAACCCACGAAGCATCCCACCCGTCGCAGAAAAGGTTGACGGAGATGGTAACGGTAATCCTCGCTTGTCAATCTGTCATTAGCACCGCCACCAATCAGTCAGTCAATTAACCAAACGGCTTTAGGAGGGAGAAAACCCGAACGAAAATACATACTCCATTGGAAGCTGCACTGCCCACCATCGTTACCGCCGCTAGACTCGTACCACTGCCGCTGGCAGATCCCCCGGCACCATCACCTCCTACTACACCTTTTTTCTTCTTCTTCGGCCTGACACACTTGAACTTGAACTCGGTCTCAACCTGGATCGCCAATCCCATAGCCTCCAACACCTCCCTAACGTGCTTCATCACCTCGGGAGGTGGGCGCGTCGTCACCATGTTTTGGTCAAGGGTAACCACACCAGGACGGATGCGCATAACACCAGCGTTGCTCCCAACTTTGCTCCCACTGAACGGCGTACCACCCGTCGCGACCGTCATAGAGTTCCGGAACTTCTTCACCAAGCTCGGAGTAGATAACAAGCTTTCCCTCCCCGTCGCCGTGGATGCAGCGCGCTGCGGGATAGTCGTCTTGATAAGAGGTGTTTGAGATGAAACAGGTATAGCAGTTGCAGGCCCTGGCGTCGCCGGTGTAGTCACGAATACCGGAACAGGCGAGGTCCCTGCACCTGAACTGGTCCCCTCGGCAGACAACGGATCATCTCTTGCTCCCTTGCTCTTCGTCCTGAACCACTGCATGACGCTCAGAGCCTTCTTGGTCGAAGCTTGCAGCCCCGCAAAGTCACGCTGTGCTCCTCCTCCTGTGGTTCCTCCCAACTCGCCAGGTACGAACGGCTTCTCCATTACAGCCGACTGTGGAATCTGCACGGTCTTGGCCTTTTCCTTTTCCTTCGCTTTCTCCTTCATGTTCTCCTTCTCAGGCTTGGAACTCGTAGCACTGATACCTTCAACCGTGACCGGCGTAACGGAGGTACGGCCCTTGTTCGTCCTGCTCCTCATTGTCCGACTGATAAGCGGCTCCACCATAACTGTAAGTGTGTTCCTTCTGTTCTTTTTACTACCCTCCTTCTCCTTCTCGCTCCCGCTCGGGCTCAAAAGCACAGAGGAATTGGCAGATGGCGCGTTCGAAGGCACACGTTCAGTATGCTGGTACTCTGAACTGGTATTGTTCCCACCACCGCCAAAGATCTTGGCAAATCCAATCTTGTCAATAGATGTACCAGCCTTCTTATGGCCTTTCTTGGACGACACCGAGCCCTGGCTCACAGACTCTTCGCTGGCGTCTCTGGTCGCGCTACTGTTCTTTCCTGGTGTAGCAGGTGGAGAAGCGACATTGACATTGACGATGGGTATCCTGCTAGGAGGTTGCGGTGTCGAATCTGGAGAAGTATAACCACCACGTCTTGTAGGAGTCGGGTCGGAACTGCCAGGTGGGCTCTTGGTTCCGTCAGTTGCTGGTGAACGTACTGCAGAAGAAGAGTCGACTGCTGACGCAGGGGGCAGTGGCAATGGCTTCGTGGTAGAAGCACGCTTCTCCTTGCTTGACCTTTTGTGTTGTTGCGGCTGCTGCTGCTGCTGTGAAGTGGCACTACCATTCTCGTTGACCCCATTAGTTGGTTGAGCCTGGGTTTGTCGCACAGGGATTGATGAAGGAGGCAATCCATCAGATTTCGGCGTTTGTTGGTATCGTTTGTTGGTTCTAGGGTCATGCTTCGTATTGTCATTTTCCTCACTAATCTTAAAAGGCTTCGGAAGAGACGGGGCATCGTATTCAACTTGGATCGTATGCCTGAACTGGTTATCAGGACTCGTGGCAGCCTTTTGATGGTGGGACTTGTGTGGAGAAAGGGTTTCTGGAGCTTTCCCCTCTTTCTTGTTGGAGTGTTTGCTGCCACTAGGTCCAGCAAATGGATCATCGTCACCGACTCCAATGGGGGCAGATGGACTGCCATAAGTTGCATGGCTCACATCCCCACGAGCGGGCGTGGCTGGCGTAGCAACAGCAGAAGTCGTCGGTTGATCTGCAGCCGTAGTGGAAGACTGGTAGATGTAATCCGATTGAGCAGGCTGAGAAGACTTGCTCCTGCCCGAAGGAACGATGACGTTTTGTTGAGGCTCTGCAGGTCGATAGCTGATGCTGCGTGGCGGTTTGGAGGAATCGGGAGCAGCGGGGGGAGTTGACTGAGCAGCCAAAGTTCTCATCTGCTTCTGGTAAGCAAGACGCTTCTGTTGATGTTGTTCCATGGCTACGCGTTCGAGATCGTCAATTGTCTTTCCGAAAGCTTTCGGGACGCTTGATCCATCGCCAGGTACGGTATATGCCCCCAACCAAGAATGCTTCATCACTCCCTCTAAACTTGCACGGCGAGCAGGATCAGGAACGAGCATGATGCTCAGCAGATCTCGAGCTTCGGAAGATATGTAGTCGGGAAAAGAGAGCGGTGTGCTCACGATGTACTTGTACAAAAGATTGATATTGTCACCATCAGGATTGGCCGGGTCGTCATCGAAGGGTAGATAGCCCGCCAGCATGGCGTAGAGAATGACACCACAGCTCCATATATCAACGGCGCTGCCGACGTAGAGACCTTCGCTGATGACGAGTTCCGGTGCGGCGTAACAAGGACTGCCACAGCTGGTCTGCATGAGATCGTCAGTGCGGTGCTCGAAGCGATTGGCAAAGCCAAAGTCGGTGATGATAACATTGCGGTTGCGGTCGAGGAGGAGGTTTTCAAGTTTGAGGTCGCGGTGGACGATCTTCTTTTGGTGGATATACCAGACTCCAGAAATGAGTTGAGAAAAGAGTTTGGCAGCGTCCCGCTCGCGGAGGTAACGATGTGCGAGGATGTGGTCAAACAACTCGCCACCAGAGGCGTATTCAAGAATAATGCCTATGTACTTGTCTGTTTCTATCACGTCGTACAGACGGACGATGTTGGGGTGTTTTAATATCTACACGGTATGATCAGCGTACAGCATTCGTTTTTCGGCTGTCGGCTTACTCTTAACACCTCGATTTCACGTTCGATCTTGGACATGCGTACTGCGCTGTCTACGTTCCCTCTTCGGATAAGTTTGACAGCGACTTCTTCGCCCCAGGCGGTATGGAGGCCTAGTTTGACCTTGCCAAACTCTCCTTCTCCAAGAGTTTGGAGAAGGAGGTAAGGGCCGAATTTGGGTATCTGACGGCGAGGATGGGCAGCGGCGTAAGCCACCGCTGCAGGATGTGCATAAACATCGATGTGGGCGGGGGGATCCTCTGTGTGTTGGTGTGAAGACACTGGGGTGTGAGAGGCGCGTTGCTGGCGGCGTGAAGACGAATTATGGGTTGGCTGGACGGAGACAGAGACTGGCCTGGAAGCCGAATATGGTTGTTGAAGATGTTGGCGAGAAGGGCCAGCTGAAGGGTCTGGAGAGGGGATCTGGAGACTGGCTGAAGTGCTCATTGTGAGCCCGGTCGTCGCTGTGGAGGACGGGGAGGATGGGAGAGCAGAGAAGAGAGCAATGGAATGAAATATTCAACAAAGGGCGTGGGAGTATATTTAATCAAAATGTATCCTCCAATACTCAGAAACACTCATATCAGCCTTCCATGTCTCCTTCATCTCGCTCATGTACCGGCACACCTTCAAGAACGACTCCACCCATTCCAGCTCTTCCTCATCCATAGGCTGAATCCTGTCATGTATGTGCTTGAATTCAGACCGCCAATGTTCATTGATGAACTGAGGCTGCCGGTGTCCGCCACATTCCTTCTTTTCAGGTTCTTCGGGACCGTACGGAGTATATTTCGTCCGCGCAAAATCCAAGCTTTCACCGGCCTCTTCTGGTTCCTTTCTGCAACTAATGCGCAGGTTAACGCGCGACATATCCTCAAGCACCGTCGCCATTTCAGGCGGATACGTGTGCTCATCTGCAGGGAAACGATGGATCACTTTAATAAATCCTCGTAGCAACCTTTATAGTATTTCAACACACCCTCCAAATCTTGCAAGCACTGTGCTTACCGATCGTAAGGCACCAAAAACAAGTTATGGGCTGCAAAGTGGCGTTTGGCAACGAATCTCTTGTCTAGTATCTGGGGCTTGAGCATCTTTTCCGACAAGTTCATCAACTGATCGATAACATGTTGTTCGTTCCGTCGCAATTCCTGAGATTTGTCGCTGATTCGTTTGAGCGATCTAGGGTGTTCCTTCACCATTTGTGCCAAGCGTTTGAGCTGCTCCGACTTTTGTTTGTTCAGAGTCATTTCAGCGTTGAACATGATGTCAAAAAAGTGTCTCAACGACGTGATATCAGTAGCGTCAATATGATATAGCGATGGCAATAGCTCAGAAGCGTGTGGCTGTAATGCTTCGCGAAACGTGTCGTAATGAGTGAGCTTGATAAGGATGGCAGAGGTAATGTGATAAATCACATCAGCAGGAGTGCCTCCCTTTTGCGTGAACACCACTGCGTCGCATTCCAAAGCTGGTATATGAGGATACTGTAACCCAGGGTGACGGTGTAAATTGAGAAGATCGAGATAAAGGGTGAAAAACGCCTTGACCTCCTCTAATCGGTCCTGGGGCAATATCTTCCCGATGGTATAGTGAGAAGCCACACAGAAATCGAGATAAGGCAGATCATGGGCGCAGATGATATGAAGGATCCTAGACAATTGGAAATCTTCGAATATCTTATGAACGAGTTCGAGCGGTACAGAGGTCAGACGCTTGACGGCGGAGGAGAAAACGAACATCCTGTGACGGAAATAACGTGACTGACGCGCGAAGCATGTGACTCTGCAAGCTTCTCAGGTTTACTCTCCACCACCATGCCTCCTACAACCGCAGGTGGAAAATCAAAAGGCGGCAATTCTGCCTCAGCAGCAGCAGCGTCTCAGGATGAACAGCGCTCAATCAGAACGCGAAGCCAGAAAGCCGGTCTTCAGGTCACCCTTACTCCTATGACAGCCAAGAACATGATATACTAACGCCTCCATCACAGTTCCCCGTCGGCCGTATTCATAGGTACCTCAAACGGCGCACGCAGTACCATATGCGTGTAGGTGCCAAGGCCGCGGTGTATGCGGCCGCAATTCTAGAGTACCTGACAGCCGAAGTGCTCGAGTTGGCAGGTGCGCGTGTTGGCTTTGAACGCGATTCGGTGTGCTGATAATCGAGATTTAGGAAACGCGTCAAAAGACTTGCGTGTGAAACGTATAACGCCTCGGCATTTGCAGCTCGCCATCCGTGGAGACGAAGAGCTCGACACTCTCGTCCGTGCCACTATCGCAGGAGGAGGAGTGTTACCCTTTATCCACAAAAGTCTCACGACGAGTGCAAAGGTCATTCAGAAGAAGCCAGACGGCCAGCCGTAGATGTAGCTCGGATATTCTTGATTATTTTTCCCCCGTAATATTATTGTTTTGTAGTTGGTAAACAAAAGAGTGTACGTACATATGTACTCAGCGTTTATCTTGTACTCAAGCGCCCATGTTCAAAAAACCGCTGGCAAATCCCAAAACATCTGTTCCTCTCCGTGGTTCAGACAGACGCAAGTTCAAA
>KN818320.1:16542-36083 GCA_000827485.1 Amanita muscaria Koide BX008
AAAGGGATGCTATCGTCCGTTCAATCTTTGAACGACTTGATCTCTGCTGAAGTTGAAGCGGGCATCGAACCCCACCGTATCGTCATTGGAGGGTTCAGCCAAGGGGGTGCTTTGTCGCTCTTGACTGGCCTCACTTCGGGGAGGAAACTGGCGGGAGTTGTTGTTCTCAGTGGCTGGTTACCTATCCATAAAAAGTTCAAATCGGTGAGTAGCAATCTGATCAATCAGATGTTGATTATCTCAGTACTTTTCAGATGTTATCCGAACACACATCATCGACCCCCGTCTTCTGGGGCCATGGAACAAAGGATCCGCTCGTCACACATAAAATGGGGAAGGATTCCGAAGCGTATCTACTTGCCAATTGCGGCGTGCAAACTGCTAAAGACGATAAAGTCAACGGCATTGTGTTCAAATCGTATCAGGGGATGCAACATAGTGCTTGTGAGGAAGAGTTACAAGACCTTGCGTCCTGGCTTCGAGTTATAGTTCCGAAAGAGAAGAGCGCCTATCAGAAACAGGAGGGGCAGTTATGATACCCAGAGTCGTGTTTATAGATCCAACTCAGTCAAGTCATACATGTAAATTAGTCACCAGTTCGAACGAAAAAGAAACAAAGATGGAGATTATTCCGGCTTGAGTTGAGTGATACAGTTCATTGGCCCTCGGCAAAATCGTCAATTCCCAAACGTCTGGATACAGTGAGAGATTACAGCACGCGTGGTTTACGAATCAATGCCAAGTTCATGCCAACGTCGTAATCGGGGCTGGATACTTGGGCCTTAAAAACCGTACACAGACATGTACACCGCATCTAATTCCTTCTGATACTTCTGCTCGATCGCTCTGCGTCTGTGAAGTTGAGCGTCATCGAAGAGGAGGAAGCACTGAACAACACACCTAAAGTTACCTTTCCTCTAATGTCGAATGAAAATCAGTCGACGGAGTAAACAATTCACATACCGTTCTGGGAAGAACGCCTTCATCCACGATGAAGATCAATCTCTTGTCTGTTATCTGTTCATGCGTGTATTGACGAGCATTAAAGTCTTCCAACCGTCCAAGCACCAATACTTTCAAACTGTCCTCCGAGATCGTTGACTCGATAAAAAGCGCAGGAGAAGGCCGCAGGTGTCCGACCACGACGCAACCCTTCACCAAATCGCTACACACATCGTATACCTTTTCTTCAATGGCCCTGCGGGGGAGTCCTATCAGAGATCAAGACTATTCAAAACGACATACTTTGTGTCGATAAGACTTGAGTCCTCGCTTTTGATCCAGTCGTCGGCCCGGCCACGGAAGAGATAGGATCCGTCGAGCTGTTTCTCGAACAGGTCGCCCGTATAAAAGTTTCCGTCGGTCGATAGCAGGTGCGGATGTGGGATTTGGGGCGAGTCCGCGAGTAGGATGAATTTCAGTAATTCTGGATTGTCGCCTGTGGTGGGATCGAACCTGCATGATATGCCTGATACAGGGTGCATAAACCGGGCGGGTTTTCCGGGGACGGATACCATGAGGGCACCTTGGGATGGAAATAGTTGACAGAGCATGAAAGAAGGGTGTAAACGTACTGCATTCCGTTGTAGCGTACACGTCCTTGCATTTTTTTCGTCAGAACACTCGAGCAAAACAAGATACACAGACCATGAGGGGAATACCGTTCTGAAAACACCAATCGTCGTCGGCGATTGATATCGGAACGCCGTCGTAGGACACGGTTCTCATCTCCTGGAGCAGTTTCAACGCCGCGGGATCTTTCTTCGCAGCTTGGATATGCGGAGCGAGCCACGTGCCAAAGGTGGTCATACGGTTCAACCCACACACGTTGACCATGCTCGATAACTCTTCCGTCGAGAATCGCATTTTCGAGGGCTCGACGATGCAGGATCCTGTGTACAAGCATCCGAGGTAATCTGAGCGAACGTAAGTGTGGTTAAGAAAGTGCAGAGCATACGCACGAGTCATAGACGCTGGGGAGCAGATGCTGCCTCGCGAGAGGAACACATTCTGAGTATCGAAGCCCCTTCCACCCAACCATATCCCTCGGAATCGCTTGTAATATACGCTGACGAAATCATGTGTCATAGGCACCAGCTTTGGACTGCCAGATGTCGATCCTGACGTCAAGTAAACGAAACAAAGATCTGAAGCGAGATCTTCGATCGTGGGCAATGCGGAAACGCTGCAGGTCTCGATGGGGTTCAACAAGGCCATCTTTGGGAACGGACAGTCCGTCGTGAGGTGTTCCAAAGCGGGATCGTAGAGGATGATTCTAGATCCCGCTTTCTCCATGAGCGCGAAGATGACTCCAGGATGGGTCAATACGTCTGGACACATCTGGGGAATGTAAGACGCTCTGGCGAGCGCGATGGTATATACAAGGTCTTGATGACGTGACCCAGAGTACCTTGCATGTTTGCAGTTCAGTTGGTAGAAGAAAATAACACAGGAAAACCCCACAGCAGGCAGACGACTGAACGGGGAGGGACGTCTCTGGCTTTCAACTCTGTCGTCAAGAAGCTGGCGACTTTGTCGACGTTGGCGGAAAATTCGGAAACGGACACGTCGTTCCATTCTTGAGGTGGTCCTGATGCTCTGAGGACGGGTAGTTTGAATAGAACGGTGTTTCCGCTGGTTTTCGCGCGATGGTGGAGAAGAGCGATATGGTTGGTAGCTTCGTCCATGACTGAAGCGACCGAAGCTGTGATCGGAATAGCAATCGGTGGCTGTGCGCGTAGCCATGTCGTCCGGCACATCATCTCCACCTACCACACCTGGACCTTTCTCAACCTTCGCAAGCAGATTCATGTTCTCTCCAAGAACACAACAACACTTCTCTACCACCCCAAAAATGTCACCCCGATCATCACCCGCCCCGTCGTTGGACTCTGCTCGCAGGCGAGCGGAGCTTCCTTCCCTTTCCGACGAAGAGGTCACGCCTACATCCCCGGTAATGAGCTCTCACAAGAGTGTGAAAATCGTGGTGGACGAGGTGCGAATACCATCTTGTACGAATTGTGGCTATTTGATCATAGTTTTCGTAACAGGCACGTTCAGAACGGTCGGTTCGATCAACGGAGGTGCGTCACATTCGTTATCGATAAGGCTGATTCGTTGACTTGCTGAAAGACAGCGTCGGATACCGAAACGCCTTCTCGTGTCGTGAATGTGTGTGCTCTCTTACCGTGCATGACTCGTTTGTTCATTTCACCCAAAGTCCGACAATGTACCACCTGCATCCGCACCACCCACTGTCCAGTACTCCCCACGTCCATACAGCACCACGCGCAGCAACACCTCAAAATCCCCAGACACGCTATATTCAATGATACCAAATGTGCGATAACTCTCCAACTTGACTTTTTCTCACCGTTCACCTTGATCAGCTCCCTCGTACCTTCCTCGGATCCAAGCACATCTATCGTGATGCAGACGGAGGTTATAACAATGTTCTTCATCCGGATGTGGGGCGTGCGGGCATGCCATACACGCGGAATGTACGGAGCGAACATCGATTCTCGGCGTTACCGGAACCTGGGCTGGTATTTGACACGCTGCTTAAAGCCCGAGACGTAAGTGCGCCTCATGATCAACTCGCGATGACATGCTAACTTTTCTTTTTAGAAACGCGTGCATCCATCTGGAGCTTCAAGTCTCGCTTATGCCTTTGCACAACTCATTGCGTAAGATAACGTTCGCTTATTGATAGGGTATTGAACTTGCTCTTTAGCTTCTCACTCTACGACACGAACTTTGACGATAGTGACATGAACTCTACAAGCTCGTATCTGGATCTAAGTCCCCTGTATGGGTCAGGTGAAGATTCTTGATCTCGTTCTCTGCTCAATGCCGATAACGCCTTGCCAGACGAAGCCTCTCAGAGCCAAGTTAGAGACAAGGACTCCGGAAGGGGGTTGCTCTTCCCCGATGCTTTCGCAGAGGACAGACTAGCTCTCGCGCCACCTGCAGTGTGCGCGCTGTTAGTCATCTTCAATCGCAACCACAACGTGAGTGGTCATCTTTTCTAGAACGGCTATCCCTGATTGCAATGATAGTACATAGCCGAACGTCTGTTCAGCATCAACGAGCAGAAAAAGTGGATAGATCCAAAGCATGCAGATGAAAAGTTGAAAGCGAAGCAGGATGAAGAAATTTTTCAGACCGCAAGGCTTGTCAAGTATACCCATCTCCTCATTTGCGATACAACCACTGATGCTCTCCAGTTGCGGTCATTTCTTGAGCGTGATGGTGTCAGATTATCTACCCGCGTTCCTTGGACTCTATGAAGACGGGAAATGGACAAAGAAGGGTGGATTTGACGTAAGCGCGAATCTTCATAACCGTCGAACTGTTTCTTCTCTTTCACAGCTATCACAAATCCGAAAACGAACAGTCAACGACCATCAACACGGCACCCATTCCAGTGTCGAATTCAACATCGTGTACAGGGTAATGGTTGCATTCTTCGCTCCCATTATTTCTTTCTGATCGGTCAAGCTAGTGGAATGCCACATTGTCCCAAGCAGATCTAAAGTGCACAGAAGACGCATTCAATGAACTCGTAAAGCGGAAATCCGTTGACAGAGTGACAGCCCACGAGTTGAAATGTGTTGCGTGGCAACACCGGTCACTGAGCGCCGAACCAAAGAGACGAGGGTTTGCAAAGTAACCTTCCTCTTTCTCCTTTACGCTCATTCCCTGACAATTGGCAGCTTAATACGCGGATTTGATGGAAGGTTTGACGACGACGAGTTAGCTGGTGTTCTGTTGGAGGCAACGGAAAACGGCGCCGGTGCTTTCCGTCCGCGCGGCATTCCTCACGTTTTTCGAGCTGCAGAGATGTTAGCAATAGATGAGGCAAGGATCTGGGGTGTGTGTTCGATGAACGAATTTAGGGAGTTTTTAGGACTAAGGCGTACGTGTCTATTTTCTCTGGGTATTGTCATTAACTGTGTGTCTAGCGTTCACAAGTTTTGAACAGTGGTGTTCGGACCCTGTTATCTCGGTGAGACCAAGTATGCTATGTGACTGAATCTGGCTAATAGACGCGCAGAGCATTGCACGTCGACTCTATGGCCACATCGACAATCTAGAGCTTTATGTAAGTCTTATCCATTTTTTGATGACAGGTCGTGGCGTTTAACCCGTCTTCTTCTCAGCCCGGCTTGCAGTGTGAAACATTGTATGCCAATTCAACCTATTCTTGTGGCTACACCGTGGGTTACCAAAAACACAATCACGTTCCCTCTCCGCTTAGCACTTGACTCGGTAGATGACGAAAGCGATTCTCGCAGACGCTGCGAGGATCATTAAAGCGGATCGATTCTTCACAACTGACTTTACACGTACGTTCCAAGCCCAGAAGTGAGAATGGTGTTGAATTTTCTTGTAGCTCGGAACCTCACGGCATGGGGATACCAGGACTGTCAAAGGGATATGTCTAACAGTAACCAAGGTGGCCAGCGTGAGTTTACTTTCCGCATCTTGGTCGATCAGGGCCTGATCAGCATCAGTGTCGAGGTTGCTTATGCGCCATCTTCACCGACATTATCCATATGTAAGCAAAAACGAAAACGAAAACAAAACCTAACATTATCTCAGAACTCCGTGTATGGGTGCTTCCCCTTCTTGACCCCTTTGAAGGTGAAAGACAACCTGACGAAACAGGGGATTGCAGACCGGTATACGTTTGAGCGACCTGCTCCTGCACCAGTACCCAAGGTTTTGGACGACTTTGTTGCTATCCGGCACGTTGTCAATAACCCCGATATCTTTCCCCCAGTTTGGGAGCTCAAGGTCATTCAAGATGGTGCAGAGTATATGCTGTCAGTCGAAGCTGGAGCGGAGTAAGGGATTCACTAGGATGTTGTGCAACACTGACTATTCGTTTTCAGGTACCGAATACCTGAGAAGATATCGGTATGCAATTTTTAGCACGAACTCTTGACCGCTATTTTACCCAAATTAAAAGACACTTCAAGAGGCCTTGTTCCCGAATCCAGGGACGCTCCAGACCTATGGGGAATGGCTGCGTGAAAGTATATCAAAAAAGACCAAAGAACGCTCATGGAAATACGCCGGTATCAAAGGCACCACCATCGATTTAGTCAAAGATGTCGTCAACGCGACAGTCATCGAATGGGTCGCTGAATTTGTGGCAAGTTTCGCTAGCATGAACAAACCGTTTATTCCTGAAATATACGGCATGCATAGCTTGGTATTCCTCTAAAGACAGACACGTACCCAGAGGGACTTTACACTGAAAGCGAGCTTTACGGTATTCTTTCCAACTTGGTAAGTCAGTCGTCACATAGCGAGCGTCATGATTCATTCAGTTTGACAGTATTCGTAGGCGCCGTTTTATTTCCTTTCATCGATGAAGCGTTGACACTTTCCAAGCATCAAATACCCCGGCATTGAAGAAAGCGAAAACACGTTTGCGCTCAGACAAAGCGTCAGGGCTACACACGTCATCCTCGGTCTTGTGGCGAAAGAAATCTTGGCACTGAAGCGAAGCTTGTTGCCGGTATGTCATTTCCGATCCTTGAATTCTGCTTTATCGCCCAAACATACAGCGAGCGTTCGTCGAAAGAATCACGGGTTCAAAACGAGTCGAGGAAGACGAAAAGCCAAGTTTCGAACTGTTCAATGCACTGGCATCGAGCAACAAACCGATCCATGAATCGGTTGCCATCGTCCTCGATATCGCCATCAGTTTCTCTATAAACGTTGCTGAAGGTAAGGAACAGTTCGCAAGTAGAGAAAAAGGCTTGATCAGATTTGTAGCTGTCGTGCATGCCGTTGAATTTTATCTAGAAGAAGGTCAAGAAAAGGAACGACATCACATGGTGGAGCTCTTGCAATTAGACGACGCTGAGAGTGGCGAAGTGCTACTTGGCTATGCCCGCGAAGCACTGCGTGAGTTTTGTTTTTCGGATAGAACATCACGCCAATTCCCACCAAGGATTTCATCCCCGCATATGCAACATATGGCGAGGAGTCACAACGGACACCCAGATCCCTCAAGGCCAAGAAGACCTATCGCCACTGAACGTTCATGCCGGTGACATGCTATGGATCAGCTTCAAGAACGCTTACGTAGACGTGAGTTCGAATTCCTTGGAAACCTGCATATTTACCTCGGAATAGGCCGCACAGTTTCCCGAACCGTACGAAATTGATCCCCGTCGGAACCGGAAGGATTACAGGATACATGGAAGCGAATTTTTCAGCGGTCCTATAGCGGCGTTCGGAGAACAGCTGATTGTAGAAGTGCTCAGAGTTATCCTTAAGTTACGGAATTTACGGCTGGCGGATGGGGATGTTGGGAGGATGGCTGGCTTCCGGACGATTTTGAACGAGACGGAGATGAATGTATATCTGACGCCTGACGGATCTACAAGCTGCCGGCCAGGACCTTTCCATATTGTGGTACGTGTATCAACTTCTCATGAAGAACGTTTCTGAAAAGCAGCGTCTAGTTTGATGAATAATACTCTAGTAATCTAGTTACAGATATATTTTGTTTGCTATTTAAACTTGTATGTAGAAATACATTAGAAGGAGCGAAGGGATATTTGCGGTTTGGCAGTAGTGGATGTAGTTGAAGAACTGCCGGCGACAGTCTTTCTGATCGATTGTTCTAACAATTCGCGCATCGATTGATCAAGCTTGGCGGCGGCTTCTTTGAATGCTGAGGGTGAAGATGTTGCATATGACAAGAGTTGTGCAACCGTCTGCGATCTAACTGGTTCACTTGGTGGTTGGTGATTACTGGTCAGAAGAAGAGACAACGTTGGCAAGAGAACACCGAGTGTGCGGGCACCTAGAGACGGACTCGTGAGGAACGGCAACTACAACACCTTTTAAAATAAGCGTACGGTGATCCTCAGCGACAGAAGAAAAAAATGTCGAAAACGCCTTCCACACTTCGCCGATGGCAGCCACACGTGCTTCGCCGATCGTCCCGTCATTAACGAAAGGAGCCGTCTTGGCAATAAACTCCACCAACCCGGGAAGCAACTGTCTCGTGCATTCCCGCAGGATAGCGCTCCCTCCGCTGGAGGCAACAATGATAGTCTTCGAACAGTGCGCTGCCGTCAACATTATCGGCTGCCGTATGTCAAATCTCGCTGAAGCGATGAAGGATATTCACGTACATCATCGCCGTCCAAGAGCTTCTGTGTGATTAGGAAGCAACAATGCTCTACGACCGCGCGCCCTATTCTCGCCCAATTGGGAACGACAGTTAAGACGAGCACCGCTGCAAGCATGTTGTTCTTAACTTTTTTAGTGCACGCCAAGCCCTGCCTTCCACTGATGACATGGTATCTGAGTATGAATAGGCGGGATGCAAAACAGAACATGTTTACCTCATCTCATCTATGTTCGAAAGGCAGGCGGACAACAGGGCATGAATGAATCTGTTGTAAAGTGCCTGATCTTGCGGGGGATATTCCAACAAAGATTTCAATGCTGGTAGTGTGGGGCCAACAAGATCTATCTCAGAAGACTCGTCTTTTAATAATTCTGCGAGTGCGCCGGTTAACATTTAATATACTTCGTAGCGTATCCGATAAAATCTGACCTGTGTAAAGCATAATCGCAACACCACGAACGTCTTCCCTTTGAGATGATTGAAGAATCGACATGACTGCAGCAACCGAGGCGAAGGCGGTGTTAAGCATGCGAATTTTATCGTTGATGTCTCCCTCTAAACAAAGCAGCAGTAGCGACTGAGTATGCTCTGTCTGAATTACAAGCATTGATAACAACTCACGAATAAGAGGTCCTTTTGACGATGATGACGAATGTTTGATAGAATAAGAGCACATTCTGAGACAATGCGTAGCTGCCGAACTTGGCGGCAGAACGTCAATTGGGCTGCAAAGGAAATTGTCATCGATGCGCAAAAGGTAGGATAAGAGGTAAAGAAAATAACCTTGGATTCTGTGTGGTTGCCAGACTGCCAAGCATTTCCAGAAGTTCCACAAGCACGGTCGCGGGTTCTGTCATTGCTAAGCGATAGCATTGACTGATAAGCTCATCGAAGATCGTCGGCTCGGCGAGTACCACGCCAGAATACTCTGGCTTAACCAATGACTTGAGAGTGCGGAGGGCTGACGTTAGAATTGATTGGTGCGATGAAGCGGTATATTTCGAATCCGACGAAGATGTCGAAAGCGCTTCGAATACCAAGCCAAAGATAATATAGAAGAACGCGGTAGGTTCATCTCTTTTACGCGCCGGTTCAATGAGCTGCGTGCCATTCTGTCTTACTTCTTGTCCGTCCATAGCAGCCAAGATGTAGGGGTCGTTGGCATGCATAGCGTGTGCTACAGCTGCCAATATGACTGGCCATGAATCGGCATAGTACTGAGGAATATGCATTTCAGTTCTTTGCCTAGGCTTATATCAGGTAGAAGATTTTACCGGTAATAACACCTCTCGTCCAAGACTCAAGTAGGTCGAGTCATTACCGACCGTCTGTGACTCCTGGGTAAAGTCTGAATCGACGCGGATGCTTGCATAATCGCGCAACACCGTGATCCATAGAGGGGCTAATGTCGCTTTGTGAGGCTTGATCACGTTCTCCAGATATGCTTGTTGGAAACTAGCAACATATAACTGTGCCCAAGCAGATAGCGTCGTTATCCTAAGCATCGCAGAAGCATTTGGACTCATTTCTCTAGCTTCTCCGAGAGAAACCATCCCCGACCCTGTAAAAAAAGCAATTGCGTCAATCTGAAAATACAAAAACTATATCAATGACCCCCACCTTTGGATTGTTCCAGTGCTGTTGTGAGCAGCTTGAGAATTCGACCCATTCTGCTGACATCTTTCACAACTCCACAGCCAACGAAAGCGGCGCAAGCGTTGACAGCTGAGGCCAGAATTTCCGGTGTGGAGTCTGAGGAAAATGCGGGGGTTAGGGCTGCCGTTATTGGCGCTTGGTGTTGCTCTAGGAGCAATGAGTCTTCGTACGCAGGGTCTGGGGACGATGCAAAGACCTGAGGGGAAACGCGGTGAGATGCCCGTTTTTTGTACGGGTAGAAATTCTCGGATCCATTACCTTGATGACGTCCTGAAGCACCATTAGCCCTTCCAACCGAATTTCTGTCACATATGCGGTGGAAGCAGTGAATGCCATCCTGATCAAATCTGGAACGCGGGAAACAAGCAAGCTTGTCATCGGCATTCCAATGTTCCTCGCATATACAGGATCAACGTGTTCTCTCCTCCCGCTCTCTGCGACAATGGTGCAGATCCTGTGCAAACATTGCAATGCGAACAGTTGGGTCCTCCATCTAGACGTCACATGGACTGTGCCTTCACCCCGATTGGGTCCTGTACTATCCATAGTGCCAGTAGCCAAGGACTCCCCTTCGTCGTCGCGCAGACTCTGATTCGAAGTGGCGTCCGTGGCTTGCTGATTAGCGTTTGATCGTGCCATGATCCTCTGACAGAGATCTATCCAAGCCGAAGGATTGTGAACGACAGTTTGTTGGAGCCAACTAGATATGACGTTTCGAACACCTTGAACGGACGCATCATCGTCCAGCATCGCAAAGAGGTCCTCTACCAGCCGGTCACCCCCGAGCTTGGACATCACCAAGGCATCCTTTTGAACGAGCTGGTACAGTGCATTGATAGAGGCGAGTTTCGGTGGGCGACTGGACGAGCTGAGATGTATCCTGAACTGCTTCACGAGGGCAGGGATGTCGACGTATTCAGGAGCGAACATCAAGAAATGCTGGATGCATTTGATCGCTTCTACCTGGACACCTTCATCGTCTTCCAAAGAAAACTCCTTTATCAGATTCAAAACCAAAGTTCGAGTGCGAGGAGATTCGTGGATATCCGGGCCAAGGACAGTTGTGACTGCGTCGATGATCTGGCAAACAACGGGGTACGCCGGACAGTCTCCGCTGAGATTCGCGTTCAGTAGCGTTCCACCTTCTCGTTCATGGGAATCGACCATATAAACTTTGAGCAGCATGCCGAGGGTGCTAGATACAAATGGTGCATATGCCAAGCTGGCAGCATTGATGACAGTTGCGAGAGATTTTAGCGCCCAAAAGTGCACAACTGGATGGGGATCGTTGCTCAAAGACATGAGGACGTTGATTGTCGTCTTGAGAAGCGGCCCAGCCGCGAGTCCGCCAACGTAGCTATAGATAGCACCAAACGCAAGCGCACAGCCTGCCCGTCCATGAGGATCTCGATTGCTGACGACTTGGTCGACCAGATCTTTGATTTGCGTCGTCAGGAAACTCGTGCTGGAGAGACTGGCAAGTCTCCCCATGGCTTCGCTGCTCGCTACCCGTAAAACAGGATCACTATCGATCAAAGTATCCTATAGAAATCAACATGGTGCAAAAAGATGAATCAGATATCACATACCATTAGGAAAGGCGAGAGCAGCGTAGTGACTTGCGTGTTGCCTAGCACGTCTCTCGCTTGCTTCGCATGCGTCGTAGTCATGGCGTTCCGCAATGCTAGGACGATTGCTATCGATGCGTTGACCGAAACAGCCGCTTTGCGACCAATATTCTTGTCCAATTTTTGGGAACGGACCGCCTCGAGAAGTACCGTGACCGTGCGAGTCGCGACTGCCAAATCCTGCAGCGGGAGTAACTGTGCGAACAATTCGACCGCAGCGTCCGCGACTGCTGTCGTCGGCGGAGGAGGTTCTATCAAATAAAACTGTTTTCCATCGAGTCCTCGCGACTGTTGTTGACATAGAACCAAGGGATCGTATTCGCATGCGCCGAGAACAGGTTTGCGGAGCTATTGGACAAAAAACACATTTCCACAAAGTCAAAGGAAGGGACACCTACGAGCGCATTGATAGCCACTTGCACCGTATCCCTGTTGAGCATGTCTTCACCTTCTTCGGGACCCTCATCTCCATTACTCGCAGTCGCCAGTGAACCTTCAACCCTGGCCGAATCAACGATGCCAAACCCAGCCTCGACAATTTCTCCTGGTTTACCGCCAGTGACGACTCCATACGCATACCCGTCTCCACTTGTCCAAAGGCTAGAGAACGAACCGGTGCTCGATGCGATTGCAGCTTGGAGATGTGAACCTGCGTATCCCTCCATGCTACCAAACAGCGACGCCGTCGAATGCAAGAGGGCGCTCTGCATCGGGTCTGCGATTCGATTGACACCTAGGGCGGAGAAACACTGGAATACGCGTTTGCGGAGTAAAGACTCTCTCGCTCTCAAAGTCAGTGATCGGGCTCCTGGGTATCCCAATTCCCCTCCAACGAAACCTGAGCCAGGGTTTCCGCCAAGAGCACCACCGGATGATGATGATCCAGTCGAAGTGCTGCCCGTCGCAGCTGCCATCTCCAACGGATCTTCAATATTCAGACCTTGAAAGTTATTCGAAAATTGGAGAGCGTTGCTCAGGACCAATGAAATTCGACGAGCGACGTCCAGCGTGAGTAGACTCGAAGCGTTGTGCCTCAGGAAGCAGAGAACGGCACGTAATGCGCTTTCTCTGACGTGCAACAGAAAAGCCCATTCAGCTGGTGATCTTCCACTTGGAGACGAAGATGCCGCAGCACCACTAGTCGTATTACTACTCCCTGATCCAAGTCCACTTCCACCTGCTAAATCTCTCCCTGTGGGTTTCGGCAATGCGTTTCTCCAAAGTACGAGCAGCTGAGCGAGTTGAGGCCGTACAAATCCCGGTCCAAGACATAAGAGAGCGCTTATCGCCGTCCACGCAACGTCGACTTCGATCCAGGCAACTTCCAAAACGTGTTCTCCCGCGCGTTTGAGGAGTTGAACTGCGATATCAAGTACTTTTGCTGATATGTCGTACGACACGTAGATTGGCTGGGAAGGGATGAGAGATACGAGTGCGGCGAGAGCATGTGCGTGACCCAGTGCCCTTATGGGCGGCGGAGAAAGTGATGAGGAAGAGGAGTGGGAAGTAACACTGGAAGAGGTGGGAGTGAGCAGGAGGTTCAGATCACGTTGAAGTAGTTCGATGACGGTGAGTAGAGTATTGGGTAATCTGAGCGGAGTAGAAGCGCAGAAACAACGAAGAGCCCAAGCTGCCGAGATGCGTACGCTGTGGCTAGGATGAGAGAGAAGAGTGAGAACAGGATCTGCCAGTGCGTCCTGTATGTAGTAAACGAATGTCAGTAAAAGGTCCCCCGAAATTTCCTGGCTATCACAGACCTGAACAGTTCCCGGAAGATTACCAAGTTGTCCAATCAGTCCCGCCGCTTCCTTGAGAACTACACACAGCACTGCATTTCCCGGCGTATTCGCAGCAGAACCCAACATAGCAGGCCACCGTTTGAGAAACGAGCTTGAGAGTTCCTTGAGCGCCTGAATCTGCCCTTGCTCGCTCAACATCCTCACTCCAACGACATCACGGAGAACGATCGAAACAAGCCTACAAGCGAGCAGTCGCTCATATCGTTTCGCATGTCCGCCTGGTCCTCCACCTCCTCCGGCATTCCCTCCACTACCACCAGGACCTCCCATCGCGCCACTGAAAGAAGAGGAATTATAGTGCGACACGATTTCAGACATGAAATGCGCTACGAGGAGCGGATAATTCGCCTCGACCCACTCCGCTCCTAGCTTTTCCAACACAGCAACATAAAAATCGAACAACCCGATCTTCGTCTTTCGTGTCGCAGTGGACTTGTTGAATTGCACCGAAAGGCGTCTAAGCATCTCGTCTGGCGTCCAGAGCGGTTTGGACATTTCGACTGCGATTGCTGGTGTACCTGGTGCAAGACCTCCGTCGTTGTCGTCTACTGCAACTAGACTCCCATCTCTGTCTTTGTCTTTCTTCCCAGAACCAGACGACCCTCCTCCTTTGGCGAGAGTTGCGGATGGGGGAGGAACGGGAAGTCGTCTCTCCACTTGCGTAGAAGCTAAGATATGACCGACGAGCTGTGCGTGCGCACTTCGAGTAAGCTGATCACCTGATTCCAAGCTTTTGACGGAGAGATTGAGGATGGATTCGACGTCCCCGTGGGAAGGTGGTGTATCAGAGGTGAACATGCCGATAAGGACTTGCGTTGCGGCACGTTGGACGGGATGTGATTTGTCAGTTAAGAGCGATCTGGATTGTTTGATGATGTCCCTGGATGCTGAATCCGTGACAGCACGTTTTGCGGTTGATAACGATTTGCTCAAAGCGGTGAAGGCAGAGTATCGGAGGAGAGGTGACTGTATATGCGTAGTTGTTTAGTTGGCAAGTTGGGATAACGGCGGGCGTTTGAGAGGTTCCTTACATTGGAGGATTTGACTGTTCTGAGGGTCACGATGACTATCTCTGCCATAAAAGACATGAACTGTACACCACACAATGAGATGATTAGGACGAGTCCAAGTTATAGGTTGAACATGCCACGCGCCTGAGAACCAAATGCACCCATGATCTCTCCGATGCAAGTGAACGCTGCACTAAAAATACATCCAGTCATAATTTGGAATTGAAAGTGAAAAGACGGCCGTACATTCTCTTCGCCTCTTTCTCCGGAGTCTTGAACTCTCCAACAATCTTCATAAACGCTTGCATCGTATCGAACAAAGACCTCGTTTCTCCACGCGTATACATGACAAGGAAGCATCGTGCAACGAGGTTGCGAAGTGCGCGTCCTGGAAGGGGATATATCGGTTCTGGCGCGGAGATGACCTTGATCAAGGTACGCTCGATTTCGGATTGTTTGGGCTTGAGGACATCCTATGAACCACATCGAGTTCCGTGACCCTCAACGTGTATAACGGAACTCACGAGAGAAACGTCTCCCAACTGCTTCTCCAACACTGATAGGTACTGGAACAAGTAGACTTCGCCATTCTCAGGTGTGATCTCTGACTGGGGATGTTGTTAGAGTAAAAACAAGTGGCAGGTATTTGCTCACTTCTTGGATCTCTTCCAACGTGTTTTGGTCAGAAGCCATTGTTACGTGACGCGCATGTGACCACAGTTGTCCGGTTTCGTAAGATGGTTTCGTAAGATGGTTTTCGATCTGTGAAGAAAAGCCAAGCAACATCACAGAGGCGCTATAGCCAAGTGGTTACGGCGACAGATTCGAATTACTCGTTCGACCATCTGTTCCTCTTTGAGGGCGCAGGTTCGAATCCTGCTGGCGTCGACTTTTTGGATGAGAATAACCTTTCCGGGAATGTCCGGCGCCTCCTTCCGCCATCCAAAGTTATTCATACCTTTTGGTTGGAAAACTGATAATGACGGAAGTCGTGATGTGAAACTCGTCACGATAAAACAACTTCATTTTCATGGACAGGTGAAATAAGGACAATGTACGTAGATTGAAGAGCACACCACCATGCGCCAAGACGCGAGGGTTTTATAAACAAAGCTGACAACTTCCTTCTACCGACAAAATACGAACATCTTTGAGGATCAATCAAGTGGGCGCCGGGAACTCCATGGTAATGCTGGTAGAATCACCGACGACACTCTGGCCACTAACTGTTCCGTAATTGGCTCCGATATTTTGGCCTTGATCTATACAGTTTCATCTCAGCCTCAGCAAGGAACATGATTATCAAAAAAACTCACAACTGGTCTTATTGTAGTCCCTTCCGACGTTGTTGAATTCACCGCCAGTAACGTTGGAGTTACTTGCGCCTGGCAAGAACTGCCCCGACGGAATGCTGCCTGACGCTCCGTCGTCGGGTTGACGATCTTCACTCTGGCCACTGACTGGTCCGTAGCTGGCTCCGATGTTTTTTCCTCGATCTATACAGTTCCGTCTCAGTTGCATGAAGGAATATGATCACCATTAAAAAACGCACAATTTGTCCTATTATAGTCCCTCCCAACGTTGTTGAGTTCACCGCCAGTGATGGTGGCATTATTTGCGCCTGGGAAGAACTGGGTCCCGTAACTAGTACTGCTACCTGACATTCCGGCATTGATGACATTGCTCGTGTTCAACGTGTTGTTGCCTATATCTTTGATCCGTTCGTCGGACTTGGTCTGCAAGTCAGTAAAAGACATGATCTGTGTTTACAGTCAGACCAAGTTTTATACCAATTGGCGCGTGACATACACCAAAGACAGGGAGGAGTTGTTGTAGCTCCTCTCGAAGAGCCTGCAGGCCGTCTTCGTCGTTATGCCAGAATGCTTGCCTGTCGGTCAATGCAGCATTTTTTTGTGTAAGCTCTGATATTTTCCCCAGGACTCTGTTTGGCGCATTAGTTCATAACCAAGACGATGAAAGGAACTCGCTCACCCGTTAAGAGCGTTAAGCTTCTCCCTCCATTCTGCTTCGACAACGTACACCAATTTGGCAGCATCCTCCCCAAGTCCTGCAAACTCAGCTCTGTCCGTTTTGACATTCTAAAGAAACATAAGGACGGTTATTTAGATTTAAGAAACCGACGTACATTTGCTGTGGTGTTGATTTGAACGGCTGCATCGATTGCTTGGGATATAGGCAACTTAGTCTTCGCCAGTTCAAGAAAGATGGGGATGATGGCATCGAGAGTACTAGAAGAAGACATCGGGGATCGATTGAATTGCTAGATTCATGAAGATAATGGCGAGGTTTTATACTACCTTTTCCGCCACTTTGATGGCGGAAAAGATGGTATAAAGCTACTGGTCCTCATGCATTTCGCAAGCATGTCGAGTGGCCACCGTAGATGCTTCTCCTCATGGTATTGCGACCCTTAAAGCGGCCGAAACGACCATAATGGATAAGTAAAGTAACTGATCACTGATCAGGGTAGATACTAGACGAACGGAAACCGCCGTGAGTGGCTATGTTCGACCCTGCAGTGACCGTGAGTACTGTATAAAAACTCCCGTACTATTTTCATCCGAATCAGAATAGACACAAATAATGCAAGCAGACGTCCACCGATGGCTATGACGAGTATAGAATCAGAATATTAGATGTCATAGATAGGTAGAATAAAATGGCCAATTATCCGTCGAAGTTAGTTGCTTGCCAAGAATGAGGTATGCGGAGCCTGAAATCTACCAAGTTTAGTAAGGCCAACTATGACAACAAAGCCGGGTGAGCTTCCCATCCGTCACAATTTCAGTGTGGCACAAGTAAATGTGCACCAAAAACTGGCCCTGCGAATCATGATCAGTGGCATCGCCTGCCATGCAATAAACACCTCGGTGGACAATTTGTCACCCTGAGGTTTCAGCTTCAGGATCGCTTTTCTATCGGCTATGTGACTCACGGAAACCGACTCGCGGTTGTACAATATCGGGCCATTTTATGTTCTGTAGGTATGTAGTTACAGTTCCATCTCACGCTCACTAAGTAACGTGATCATCATTAGTACCAAGCTCCATAACTCCTGCTATTGTAGTCTCTGCCGACGATGTTGAATTCTCCGCCAGTGATGGTGGGGTTGTTTGCGCTGGGCAAAAATTGGGCCCCGCTACTTGACCTTCCATCATCGCGTTGCTTAATAGCATTCGCTGTAATGCCTTGGTTCGTGTTGTCGCCTATATCTTTGATCCTTTCGCTGGACTTGATCTCCAAGTCATCAAAGGACAACACCTGTGTTCGCAGTCAGACGCAAGTCTTATAATACTACAATTGGCGCGTGACATACACCAAAGGCAGGGAGGAGTTGTTGTAACTCCTCTCGAAGAACCCGCAGTTCATCTTCGTCGCTATTCCAAAATGCTCTCACATCGCTCATCGCAGCATTTCCTTTCGCAAGCTCCGATATTTTCCCCAGGATTCTGTTTGACGTACTGGTTCATAACTGGGACGACTGGCAGAAGGAACTCGTTCACCTTGTAAGAGCGTTGAGCTTCTCCCTCCATTCCTGCTCGACAACGTACAGTAATTTGATTCCGTCTTCTCCAAGTCCTGCATATTCAGCTCTGTCAGATTTGACCATCTAAATCATAATGGCAAACATAAGGATGGATATTTACATTTGAGAGACGAGGAGCTTACTTTGACTAATGTATTAACTTTAATCGCTGCACTGACTGCTTGGGATATAGGCGACCTATTGTTCGCCAGTTCAAGCAGGATAGGAATTATGACATCGAGTGTACTTGAGGAGGACATCCGTCGGGTTTCGTATGAATTGCTACAGCTGTATGCAGATAAAGGCAAGGTTTTATACTACCTTCGACCGCTTCAAGGGTCCTCAGGCATGGGGTCCTCATGGATTTCACAAGCGTGGGCCAAACTTGTCGAGTGGCCATCCTTGACGCCTCAGATTCCGTATGGGATTAAAAACCCTTAAAGTGGCCTAAACGACCATGAGGGATAATAATAAATGGAACGGCAACCGCCGCGACCGACCCAGAAATGGCTCAAATGACTGTGGGTCCGTGAGTACCTACTTCTAAACTTTAAGGTAGGTAAGCGTTTGTCAGAGAATCTGGTTCACTTATAGAATTAATACGAAGCTTTATAGATAATGTCGATAATGCTTATAGACATACCGCAGAGCCTGTTGTGCAGTTGTGGAATCCAATGCGAAGAAGGGGTTAAACGGACAGTCACGTGGTATACTTATCACGTGGTCCCACGCGATGATTTAGGTTTTCAAACTCAGATAGGCACTAGTATGACCACCCGGGTAAAAGTCCCGTCACCTATCTGCCGCCTAGGACGGCAAATCGATTCCATGTGACCTTGCAATATCTTGCAGCCTCTTTCTCCCCGAGGCGCCTTACCAGTTACCGGCGGCGAAACTGACACATTACCGTCTGTGGCCTTGTGGAAAGCGGATCTGGCGTTCCTGGGATCACTTGTCTTGCCAACTGGGTCCCTAGTGATGTAGCAGATGGAGAAGTCATCCAAGCAGACTCGAGAGCATGATATGGCCATGTTATGATTCATATGATTCATGAAGGGAGAGATCCAGTGATACCAGTACGAGTAGTATGCCAATCTCTAATGCAAACTTTGCTCATTTTTTTAAAACTCGTAGATATCAGCGTTTCTGTGATGCCATATGAGTGCGTCAGCCAATTCAAGCTCTCAAGAGTCTCGGAAGTCTCTGGCGAATCACATTCTCCAGCTACTTGTTCTGCCTCTACAATGGCATTGCCGCATCGGCGCTGTGTCAATCATTACAAAGTACTCCTTCTTGTCCTATCCTATCCCGATCGCAACTTTCTGACGTCCCAAGGGGAACATCGAATTGCAAACTCGAAGCCGATATCTATGTAGTATTTTTCGAGTTCAAGTGTCACGGTCTGCCCGATACCGGCCAACACGGATCAGTATACAATTGAACGCTATGCCGTTCACGGTCGAGCTCTGTGATGCATGCATGGAATCGTGTCATGCTCGATGCGAGGACACTGTAGGCACGTACCAGGGCACAAGCCGTCGGAAAAAGATATGTTTCAGTTGCAATTATCGTTACTGTCAACGCGAAGACGCTTGTGCACATGTATGGAAGACCGCACTCGGCGAGGATCCTGCAAATTTCATAAAAGTCGGATGATCTGCTGCTTCTTTTGGTAACTCGCAGGATTTGGTAGATGATCGCAGCTTGCATGATATGATTCAGAACATGGGCTTTTTTGAA
>KN818320.1:51636-61883 GCA_000827485.1 Amanita muscaria Koide BX008
ACATGGGCTTTTTTGAAAATTTAACAACGATAGAACTTACATGTAGCATATAGATTGATGGCGATATTGCACGAATAAAAGGCCTCGGCGAGTCGCATATTCAGGTCTCCAGTTGTAGTCGCATATGCGAAACTAATGATGAAGATCGCTACATTGGACAATAAAAGAATCAGAGGGAAGAATATAGCACGCCATGACGTGTAGTACACAATCCAACAGCGGTAGACCTAGAACAATATCGTGTTGTTATGAACGAGAAAGGCCAACAGGAAACTGCACGCACCAGCATGGCGTCGATCATGAGGGTTGTTGCTCTCTCCAGTCCATTCTGTCGGTAAGTACTCAGCATGATATTGATGACCACTCGATTCAACTAGAGTCCTTACGCTGGCAAGTAAAAGCCTATAGTCGGGGATCGCCTGACCACGGATAGCGGAAAGGGCCAACTGGTGCCAGATCCAGATATTAACCGTGGTAAACGCGAAGACCAGTAGAGTTATGGTCAGCATCGTCCGGTTCACTGTGGGGCGAAGCTTCCAGCCTTCGTCTACAAAGAAGAGCCACCGGAGGCAATGCAAGAAGACTGTGAAGTAAACTCCGTACAGGAAAGTCCGGAGAAACAGGCCAAGAACATGAGCCTCAGAGATGTCCATTAGGTTGGAGAATAGGGAGGCACGGCGATATGCGCTCACTTCAAGCAAGAAGCCATTATATCTATAAAAAAGACAGTTGTAGGGTGGGTTAGAGTCTTACCCTTACTTGTCCTTTGTGGTAAAGTCTACATTCACCACTGAATAGACAATCAGGAGGAACCTGACGTCTTCAGGTTCGACTTTCGTATTGATAAATGCCGACGGGGCCGCCACACAATAGCCATCACAACTCACACCCAGTTCACTCAATTCCTGAGAGGCTGATCAGGGGTATGAATTGCTTGAATAGAGACGACGTGGGTACTTTCCAAGGCTCTGGCGCAGCCGATCCCAATTAGGTCTTATTATCGGGAGTCAGGCCTTCAGGCCGGATGACAGCGATTGCCGACTAAAACCCACCTATTAACGCCATTGAATATTGATGTATGTCCGTCCCACAGAGGTCGTGAACGAGGTATCTATTTCATCACAAAACTCCCATTTCGTCAACAACTGACAATGTAGAAAGGCTATAATACTGTTCAGTCTCGTATCGCTTGACTCTAGGAATTTACCTAGTAAGAAAGAGTGCAGTCTTGTACAGATCGACTGAGACGAGCCAGGTCTTTATATGATATTTGCAGGGGACAGAAAATGTGAAGAGTGAAGACTCTGAAGAGGGGTGGCAGGAAATGTGGTCGAGGAAAATGATGTGGATCAGAAACGTTGAGGCTATCGCGGTGCATTGCGCGCATCTTTGGCATTCTAACACGTAAACTGCACCATAGAACCCGCTGTTGCTTAGTGCGCCCAGTAACGATCGCAGAGATTTGGCCGCACGCCAAAATGTAGCTCGCCATGCTTGGAAGGAAACAGAAAAGTCAGCAACACGCCGCAACTGCATTCAAACCCACATCACGAAATGGGGCCAGGATGAGGACAACCAGTCTGGAAAGGTGGACTTTACGACTCGCGACCAAGTCGCTACGTCTTCCTAATTCGCCAATGTTGCAGTCAAGCCATCTGAAGATCACACTTGTTCGCGTGGTACGTTCTCCTTATAGTACGTGCAACAATCGCTGTCATCACTGGTCCACGGTCGACCAGGTTATTGATGGTCAGCCGCACGAGGTTCGTGTATGTAGCTGAATACTCATTGGGTTTCCGCAATTGAATTTGTTCTATGCCTCATCTGAGTGTCCCTTTCGCCGACTTTGAGGTCAAAATGTTTTAGCCGTGTCGACGAGTTTCGGACAGCTTGTGTAAACACGCGGCGTTGGTACAAGGGATTTGCCCGGAAGTAATCGGAAATCACGGAGGAAAATGAACTTCCGCTTCGTGACCATATTGTGACTGCCTTGTTGATTGCACGTTCCTGCGACATTCCTGTGCACCACCAGCCACAGTCAATCGTGTAGAAAAGATATTCATTGAGATACTTGTTATGTGTGGATTGCCTAGGCATGACGGTAGGCAGAAAAAAGTCAAGCATCGGAGGTTCAAATGACGCTTATATAATGATGCATCATCAAAAGCAGCGAAAGTGTGAACGGTGCCCAAAACTTTGACCTAATGGCAACAAAACCAGTATATGATGGTAAGGTCATCACGGGCTCGCAGTGTGTGTATCCCTACCCATTTGCAAATTCCAGTCATCATTGTTGGAGGGGGACCCGCCGGCTGTGCAACAGCTTTGGCCTTGAATCGAATCGATGGGAATCACTCCTTCATTCTGATAGATGATGCCGACCCGGCCACATTCAAGGTAATTAACCATTCTCTTCCTCTTTTCACATTCTCGACATCAGCACTCCATCAGATAGGCGAGTCACTGCCGGGTATTGCCACTCGTACCCTTGGCTACCTGTCTCCTGTACTATTGAACCGCTTTAAACAGGACGTCTCACGAGGAGATCATACTCCATGTACGGGAAATTCATCTGCCTGGAGCTCAGAACACCTCCACGAACAGTACAGCATCATGAATCCTTACGGCTCGGGCTGGCACCTTGACCGCGCCTTGTTCGATGAGTCTCTAAGAGATGCCGTAAGGGATGGATGTGATAAGACCAACGGTAACTGTGTTCCGTCTAGAATGACGAGAGAGCGATTGGTTTCCGTGGAAAAACGGGACGGCGTATGGTCGGTGCATACTGAGCACGTTGACACTGGCACCACGAATTGTTATCAGTCCAGATGGGTGGTCGACGCTACAGGCAGGAAAGCTTCCCTTTCCCGAAAGGTATCGCTTTTTACACGCCCTTCAATGGAATGCGTTTTCTCAATGAGCTTTCTCCTAAAGCTAGGCGCAAAAATCCAGAAGACAGATAAGCTCCTCGCCTTCTACTCCCTCTTTATCTCGCCCGAAGACGATACCGACCATCGGACGCTGATTGAAGCAGCTGAATCGGGCTGGTGGTATACCTCTTGTATCGCACGCAACAGGCGGATAGTCGTCTACCACACTGACGACGATGATCCATCCGCCAAATTCGCACGCACGCCTGATGGATTCCTCAACCTTCTACACAACGACACCCACTATATCTCCCAGATTATACTTGGGCATAACTATGACCTTCCTTCTGGGACGAGATTTCCCCGTTCAACGGCAGCCGGCTCATCGATCCTGGACCCGATCTATGATGAAACGGAGCGCTGGTGTGCTGTGGGAGATGCCGCCATGGCGTTCGACCCCCTCTCATCGCAGGGCATGATAACTGCCTTGAACGCTGGGTGCTTCATTGGGAAGGAGCTCGCAAAACGAATTAGTAACAGTATGAAGATTGAGGATCCCACATCTGATGGAATATCCACTATTCCTGGTTATTTTGAGGCCATCGGTCAGAAGTATGAAAAGGAGAAGGTGTATTATTATCGCCAAGCGCGGTTTGATGGCGAATTCTGGGCTAAGAGGCGCTTGTAGATCTCTACATATACATACACGTGTACCAACATATATGAGCTTTCTCGAGACGGGCTTTGGAAAGTAATAAGATAGCCGGGCTGTGGCAAGCACTGTGAAGGCATCAGAAGCTTGCAAATCGCGATTCTCGAATCATGCAGTGGATCCCTTTCATCAACGCCATCCGGTCGAGCAGGGTGGACCTCACCGAGTTCACGCAACTGACATGGAAATTTGGGCGAACAGAAGGCAGTAAGCTTCAATTTTTTTTGGGTGTAAGTCGTACATGAGTTACGAGCAATCCCGTGGTAAGCAGTCGTGATTTTAAAGGGAAGAACAAAGGAGATGACGCGTTACAAATGGACAAAGTAGCATGGAACATCGGAGACAAGAAAAAAACAACTGATCTCGAACAAATACTGGAAAGAAGCAATTGTCAATGGATATAAGTACATGTCATATCGGTTTCCACAAGTACACATCAAGTACACATCAACGGCACAATAACGAACGACGCTAAGCACAATGATGGGCGGTGATCAGTATGGTGGATAAAGGTTGTCTTCGATGTAGCACTTCAGGCGCTCGAGCAGGGCCTTCTCGCTAGCGTGGCCAGCGGCTTTACCAGCGGCCTCACCAGCTTCTTTGACTTGAACAGCCGCATCGGCAGCCTCTCGAGCGGCTTTGATGTTGATTTTAGTACCAATTCGGGCGGCGGCTTGTGTATGAATAGCGACTTGAACAGCGTCTTTACCGATTTGGATAGCGAGTTCAACTATTTCAGCAACATCCTTAGTTTCAAGTCCGTCCGCAACGCTTTCAACCTTTTCGGCGATATCCTTGGCTTTTTTGGCATCAGCTGACTCTGGAGCAGCGTCATTGGCTTTGGCAGAGGCATCCTTGACTCCATCAGCAGCTTTAGCAGCGGCTATTTGAGCGGCTGCACCAATTTCGTTGTCGGAAGGGGCAACTGTAGCAGCCGCTTCAACTTCCCTGGCAAGAGCTTTGTGCAATTCTACAGGCACAAGAGGATTCCTGGCAACAGAATCTTGCATGGGGTAGTAGTCGAAGCAAGGAGCAGCGCAACCGTCCTTGAACTCCTGCTGAATGAGGAGCTCCGCAAGGGGAGTGAGGACGCTGCTCATGATCCCATGGATGTTTCGAAGGAGCTGCAGGCGGTCCGAGATGTTTTCAGTCTGCCAGACGCGTTGGATGGTCTGCAGCAGGTAGCAATACGCCGCATCGTAAGAAAGGGAGAGCTGGGAGTTGTGCGTGAGTGGGAAGTCACGAAGAAGAAAGTTGAATGGGCCTCACTCTGTAGACGTACGGGTCCAGTTCATAATCCTCAGTTTTCGGATTCACCGGGGCCTTGTACACATCCGGAGATGGACCAGAGTAGAGCTTGGAAAAAACCTCATAATGAGAATCTTCGACACTGAGGTTCCCCTCCCCTTGCTCGATGATCGTCGCGAGTGCCTTGAGAGCAGTGGATTTGTCTGTGATGGCGAACAACTGGTCGCCAAAGAAGTCCTGTCCCACGAACTGGTTATTCAGGTTATTCGTAAATTGCTGGTCCTCAAGACCTCTGACGCCTGGATAGAGAACGAGGCTCGGGCGAGATAGATATGAAGGATCTCAGTGACTCACTCAAAACCACGTCCTCATAGAGTTGCCCAATGCTTTCGTACTGCGAAGCCAGGACACCGCGGTCGTCTGTGCGCGATGACGGATGAGTGGCATCAACAGGCGCCTCGATCTGTAACGTAAGTTCAAGACGTGTCACGCGGTCACGTGTGGTCACATACCTCCATGAAGCGTCCTAGAGACCCCGTGTTCAGAGCCTCCAAATGCGCCGGTATCTTGGAACATAGCAAAGTGGCGGGATATATTGGCACAACGCGCGGGTCGTAGAGGGCCACGGAGCCGCCAAGTGCACTCAGGAGATTGCCACAGAGGGCAAGATGCAGCATTTCCTGCTGGACAATGCCTGTGATGCTCGTCAGGATAATGGGAGAAATTTCGAAGACGTGACAAACCTCTGAGGAGCGCCCGCACTCGTAATCCTTCATCTTGCGGCTTGACGCTATGCATCGCGTATAGATAGAGCGGAATGGTGCTCAGTTCAATCAAGACGCCAATTCGAACGCGCTTGATAGTAGCGCCATAATCGAAGTGCCGAGGTGGTCCTAGCTCTGTGCTAAGTGGAGGAAGATTCGGGAAGTCCCCCAGCAAATCCAACGATTTCCTCGCTTTCTTCAAGATCACATCTATTTTTGCTTTATCAAACTTTATTATTTTGTCCGACAACGTTGCTCGAGTCAAATCCCTGGATACTACCAGCACATCAGATAGCGGCAGATCCTCCGGCAGCAGAGCCGCCGGCAGGAGAGCCACTCTCTGCACAGCTTCATGCACAATGGCAAGGTTATGTCTATATTCCTGTAATGTTGGCTGAATTTCAGGTCGGACAGGAAGAGTTCCAATCTCACTTCACTAGTAGGGGACCCGTAACCGTTGTGCGCATCCGGAGCGTCTAATTTAGCTTTCAATGCTTCCTTGAGAGCGTGCGATATAGCGTCACGGTGGGCCTCAGACGCCGCATGCGAGGTTGATAAGCCCGCCCGACTCTGGGGGGTATGGCCTTGAGAAAAATTCATTTGGAGGATGGGAGAAAACACAGCTGGGCAGAAAGGTGTGTCAATTGGGCCTAAGATCACCATAGAACGTCGACATTATCTATCTTCAGCCTGTGAGCATCGGATGAAATCAAGTAACCGGTGTGGCACAAATCGCCGATCAGGCCTTCAGGAGTCATTAATTCATTGTCATTGTTGGTATCATCCGTGTGGCCAATAGAACCTGTTGAATGACCATCCAAGGAAGGGTGCGCTGACGCTGCGTACGACATGACACGAAACTTGATGTAATGACAGTCCCGCCCTGCGGCCCCCGGCCCCCGTCAAAATCTCGAGTTGCGGGCCCGAGTGAACATGAAGCCTCAAGCCTTCATGTGCAATTTGTACATTTTCCAACCTCGGTTACACCGCGTCCAAGTTACATGTGTGAACTGCTCAACAGTCGTACAAGTGTCAAGAACGGCTTGCTACACCGTGGTTTCGTATCTCCCTGGAGTCCCTGGATGTTGGCTACCGAGAAGGATGATATACTTAGTAGGCATGCATCAATACCACATCATGTGGTTTGACCTGTTTGTGAAGAGCGTGGTTAGGTGGGCGTATTGTGGAGATTGTACATATTCTAGATTCTACCCCTCAAACCTTCTGATTACAACTACGGCATACATGATATATTGATAAGTCACTTGAAAGTCACCTGTGGCCGACGGTCGTTCTCTCACGCTCCAGATCGGGCGCAGGAGGTGAGTAATAGTTCTGATGGGGCCGTGTTGACAACTTGACATTTTGAATGTTATGTAACTGACACGGTGCTTCGAACACTGCAGAAGGTTCGGCAACATCAGAAATGACGAGATCGTGTGGGTCCTGTGAGTGCTTGAATGCTGTCGAATCAGATGGGGATCTGAAGAAACTTTGGGGTTCTCCGCGGAGCTGGTCGTCAGCTGAGTGTCCATCTTCTTTGGGATGCTATATCTATTAAATGCTCAGGGCGTATTGACAGATGAGTGCTGCGGAAATTGACACAGATGCCATAGCGCCTCCGATATGGAAGGCTTTGTGCGATAATCAAACAGAACTCGTCATTTGACAGTTCTTCTGACTTCTTCCTTCAGTCATGCAGATCAACGTCTTTGCATGTCACGACACACGCGGCCTATAAATACATCTATCATCTGTATCTGCCACCAAAAGCGTCTCCTAGCTTTGTTCACCCCAACACACCATCATGTCAGCCGAGCCCGCGAAACTGAGTCTCGTCCAGCACGGCGATCCCAGCGCGGATGCAACATACAACCCTATTTCTCTTACTGACATCGCGTACGTGGAGATCTTCCCTCCCGTGGGTATTGCACGGTTTGGTGACTCCGAAAATGAATATTTCCTTGCCCCGGAGGTGCCCGGCCGCACAAGTCCTCCAGCTGGAATCGACAAATTTCGAGACTCTGAACAGAAGATAAGACGCCAGGTTTCTCCATCCACTGACTCGAATTGAGTGATCTTGTTGACGATTCGTTTGCCAGGCAGTCCGCTTCCGTGTCTACGCGTACGACGAGAACAACAACAACCTCGGTGAAATCAACAGTAAAGTCGTTATCGGACCTGCGGCTCAAGAGCACTACACCTTGCAGTGGACGGTGCATGTCGCAAACAAAAAGGCCGCACATACTGCATTTCAAGGTTTTTGACCGCATTGTCACATGTGGCATCTTCGATCTCATTTCGTCACTTCTGACAGGTCGCTACGCCCAACCACCCGTCACGAGTCTACGCAATCCAAATGTCCAACCCGACGTAAGCACTGTGATTTCTTTCTTCTTGCGAAATCCAGAGCCTTGATCGATTCCTCACCAGCTCGATCTTGACAAGCGCGAGAAGCTCATCGTTGACCCTAAACAACAGCCAATTTCGCAAGCCAGCACGGACTTCGTCAATCTCAAAGACAAATTTCAAGGATCGAACAAGCAGGGGACGGACATCAATGAAGTCTATCACCAGGTCCACTGGGACGATCTTGACAAGAGCGAGCTCAACGTTGACCCCAAACAACAGCCAATTTCGCAAGCCAGCACGGACTTCGTCAATCTCAAAGGAATATTTCAAGGATCAAACAAGCAGGTGACGCCGGACATCAATGACGTCTATCTTGGCCAGCTCCAGGTCGACCAAGCGGGCCGTTTAATCTTTGTTCCCGGTACCGGCAACGCCAAGTGCGTCGCGGATCCTAACAATTTTCAGCCAGAGATCGTCTCCGAATTCGACAGCGCCGACTGGATCGACACCGCCTGTGACGGATGGGTGAAAGTCGAGGTAGGAACCTCGCAAGACCCAAGCTCAATTACGTAAGCTACTTTACACTTCTTTGCTGTCAGTTCCTTGAAAGTGTCACTCCAGTAAGATTATCCCTCTCAAACACACGGCTACAGTTATCACTGCACCACCTAAATTTGTCTGGGGTATCAATTCGCCTACCACGTTGTATAATATCATGGAGGACCTATACTGGCGCGGAGGACAGTCCGACTGGCCCGATAAACCGGTTGTTTTCGACTTCTTGAAGGACATATGGCCAGTCTTAAATTCCGCTGCTTCGATATCTTGGACCAATAACTCAGCCCTTCAGGGCCATGGTAGGTGGAGTACAATCCAGTGAAGTACTCTCACTCACGAAAACAGGTCCCTCTAGCAATGGTCATTTCTCATCCAAGAAAGTCCTTGAGATCTTTCAGAAAGGATCCACGAAGGAAAAGAACGATCTCAAGACACGAATCTTCGAGAAGCTTCGGAAACCTGATTATGAGGATCCGAGTCAAGCGGACGGGAGATACATGCCACGCCTTTCTGGCGACAATGGTAAGTCTCATCCCTTGCTGCTCAGCCGAGGTTTAACGTCTCGTCATTGTTCAGGCGATATGCCAGATCCAGGTCAATTTCCTTCCGGCTTGCAACCTGATATCAAGAGGTTTGCTGCACTCACGAAGCTCCAGTATGAGCGCTTTAGAAAATGGAAGGACGACACAGCTTTCACGTTGTCTGATCATTGGTCGCCGGAGCCTCAGCAAGAGAAAATTGAGGACTTGACCAAGGAGGATCAACCTGAGTATCTCACGCGCGCCAGCTTGGAGACAACTATTGGAGACCCACTGTTCCCTGGAATCGAAACGTACTGGTTTGCGAAACTATCGTCGACCGTGAGTCTTGCTGCTACCCCTTTCATTACTGGCAATGATGGCTCATTTCACAGTATGATTTCACGGTCACGAACTTGGATCCTCCCTTCAGAGTGAACCAACAAGTTCAACCTGGTTACTTCACTCGAGGGCTCAGTTTACCCTGGCAGTGCGACTTCGAGTTGTGCGCGACACACTGGTAAGCCAGGTTTGTCCAAGGATCTGCCTCGAGCGTCTCTTACCACTTGATTGAAGGTGGCCATCTGTTCGTCCAGATGATGTCGTGCCAAAGGCAGCCTACGATAACATTATGGGCAAATCTGGCACGCCAGAACAGTTCGATACGGCTACGACAACGCGAAGAGCTTGGACAAGAGGATTTCGCGACACGCTTGACAGTGAGGTTTTGTCATAACTTCTTTTTGTTTCGCATTTTGAGTTCATAACAGTGGGCCAATCCCGGACCTCTACTGATATACCCTGGTTTGCAAGCACCGATATGGTCAGATACTGGAATCACCTCGGTATCATAAGGAAACACGAGAAAACATATCCCAATGAAGCCGGTACCATCACGGCGTACGTCGAAAGCGAACGCTTGGACTTGTAAGATTCGTCAAAGGAAAGGAGGGACAGGATAACGATGGCGATTTGTTGACGCGAAGTAGCTAAGAGGTCCTACATATGCTTGTTTTGATGTCGTATAGTTCGCAAATCAATGATTTCGATGGGCTGCATGGGTCAACGCGCTTCGGTAGTATCATATGTCGTCCATGGTCCATGTCACGCACACGACGAGGACCCTGCAAATTTCATACAAGTCGGATGATCTGCTGCTTCTTTTGGTAACTCGCAGGATTTGGTAGATGATCGCAGCTTGCATGATATGATTCAGAACATGGGC
>KN818320.1:62137-87571 GCA_000827485.1 Amanita muscaria Koide BX008
TCGTGTTCTATACTCATTGGGTTCCCGCGATTTGCTGCTTTGTCATCTGAGTGTCCCCGATGACTGAGGCCAAAAGGTTTTAGCCTGGGCGTTGGTCTGAAAACAAGCCAAATCGGGATTGCAATGAAAGAGAAAGAAAGTTGCTGACCATATTCCCCGAAAGCCTAGACTTTGAAGGAGCCCCTATTTGAGAGCCGAAAAAGGTTTTAGGGGTTTTTGTGGCGCCTCTTTCCCCATTTCACATGTATATGTTCACGCACTCAGTCCGCCCGTCAGAATCGCCCTCTGCGCCGCCCAGAGTAAAAGAGGTTGCCGCGGAAGACAACAAAAACGAGTTTTTTCTGATGATGGGAAATCAGAAGTGCTGATCCCACGTGATTGACAATCAATCGCCAAGAAAGTCCCACGCCGTCGTCCGACCGACGATTCGTTAGTTTTTCATCCGACGCCCCGGAACGGCTCTCGACTCTAGGATAGGGTTATCGAATAACCCTATTCGAGATGCCTATATTATGGCAATTCTACCAAGGGTGAATTGGCAAGTTCAACAATGGAGTTCCACTCAGCCGGTCCACTTCCTGTCGTCCCCGATGATCTTACCATTCCACAATTCATGTTCGACTACAAGCACCCGAACAGGCCAGAAAGGGATCCCAACAGTCCGTGGATGATTGAAAATGACACCGGACGTCAGTTCCTCCATGAAGATGTGCGTCGTTTTCAGAATCGCGTTGTTGTCTATTTCTTATTTTCACAGATCCGTCGGCGTACCTTTGCTCTCGCCAATGCACTTCACATCAAGTACAATCTCTGTGAGCAAGAAATGATTGTCATTGTTCCAAATAGCTAATGACTGTCTTCATGTTCAGCGGATGACGATGTCGGTTAGTAATACGAATTTTGTGACGGGACCACGCGGGTCTTAACATCCAATGCAGTGCTTATTTTTAGCAGAAACCACACCGGTAATGTCACCTCTGGGATTCAGAAATGTCCAAAAACTTACGGATAGTAGACTACCCGATCATGATCTTTGCCGTTCACATGCTCGGGGGGATCACATCGTATGGTTTCGGATTTTTTCCAAGTTCTCGTTGCTTACCTACTTTATCATCCAGAGGTGCCAATCCGGACTTTCATGTCAACGAACTGGTCTACCAGATAAACGAGACGAAACCCGCCCTTATAGTTGCCTTACCAGAATGTTTAGACACCGCTCAAAAGGCAGCTGATTCAGCGGGGATACCTTCAGACAGGATTCTCGTATTCAATGTGCCTGCCGCCGATATTCCGGAATCCTATGTGACTGTCGATGCGCTAGTCGCTTTCGGCGAGGAAACGAAGAGCGATTTCCAGGAAAGAAAGCTCAAACCAGGCGAGGCTAAAACAAAGGTTGCTCTTCTGGGTTTTTCCTCCGGAACAACGGGCAATCCAAAGGTAAGTCAAACTCGAACTCTTGCATGTCATTTTCCCCATAACATCTTTGATAGGCTGTTGCCATAACTCATTATGGGATCATCGCAAATATCATTCAATTGGCGGCTCACAATCGTGTGAATGAGGATTACTGTTCTTGGGAAGACAGGCGGTTCAGACCGGGAGATGTAGTCAACGGAGGTAAGGTATAACTACCCTCTCATTGGCTCTATTCCTGACCACGATATCTCAAGTGCTGCCATTCTACCGTAAGAGTTCCGTTGTTCCTTTGAACCAAACTCACTGTACCAAATATATCAAGATGCGTACGGCATACATATAAACGTGAGCCTTTTCAATCGCACTTGATAACAACGTTCTTAACTACTATTAGCTTCTCTATTGTCTCTTCGCTGGCGTTAGTCCCAACTCTCCTGTTACGCGAGGTTATGCTTATTCCCCGTCCTTAGATGACCTACGTCTTGTTTCCAAAGTTCAACTACGTCAAGATGCTCGAAGGTATCGTGCGGTATCGCATCACTCATTTAATGTACTTTCTCCCTTATGCGATCCGTCTTATCAGTGCTGACAATGACCGTCGCAGGCTTGTTCCTCCGCTTGTTGTTCTCATGTGCAAGGTAAAAGAACCGGTTCTTTCTTTTCGAAGACTTGCTAACTTGCAAAAGCATGCCGCAACTAAAAAGTACGACCTTAGTCATATTCGTCTCATCATGTGCGGTGCTGCTCCCTTGTCCGCCGAAGTATGCGATCAGCTGTATCAGAGGTTCCCACAAGCGCATATTGGGCAAGTATACGGTAAATGATTAACACTCCTCCAGCTTTACCTGTGCTGATTTGAGGAAAGGCATGACCGAACTATGCAGCGTCAATGTCATGTTCTCCATTGATAATAAACGCGGAAAATTAGGAAGTACGGGCATTCAGGCCGAGATGACAGTTTCGGATTACTGATCGTGCTTATAGGCAGCGGTGTTCTCCTACCAGGAGTGACGCTAAAAATTTCAAGAGGCGATGGAACATATGCAGGGTACGACGAGGAAGGAGAACTGGTAATCAAGACAGCGAGCATGGCCCTCGGTTACGCCAACAATAAACAAGCGTAAGTGGTCCTTGATGGCGACGCCCTTACCAGGCTTACACATCATCTCTTTACTGCTTACAGCACAGAGGAGACATTCCTCGATGGGTACGTCATGAAGTATATCCAAGTTGTATTGAATCTAAACCCGCGATTTCAGTTGGGTCAAGACAGGAGATATCGGGAAAATCACTCGCGATGGCGAGATCTTTGTCGTTGATAGGATGAAGGTCAGTCTCGACTATACCTAATCATCGGCTCGTGGCTCACTAATACGATGAAGGAATTGATGAAGGTACAGCTAAACGCATACCTTGGATGATAAACCTGAACCCATTTTATATAAGGTCAAAGCATATCCAGTGGCGCCTGCAGAGCTCGAAGGATGTCTATTGGACCATCCAGATGTTGCAAGTACCTGCGTCGTTGGCAAGCCAGACGAGTATAGTGCGTTATTTTCCACATCATTATCATCGTGCAGTATCTAGATTGGAATCCAGGTGGTGAACTACCCTTGGCATTTGTGGTCCTTAGACCCGCTACAGCCGAGAGAGTTGCACGGGATCCCCAGGCAGGAGAAGACACGAAGAGATCAATCATACAACACGTCGCAGACAATAAAGCCAAATATAAGCATCTGACAGGTGGCGTCGAGTTCATATCTTCCATCCCAACTTCACCCAGTGGGAAGCTACTGAGACGAATATTGAGAGATAAGGCTAGGGCGATACGGGCATGAACCTCTCCTTTAACGAATTTAGTCATGTATCTGTGACATTGGAAACCTGCGGTATATATTTATGTGTTTCTTGCAAGGTATAATGCAAGCATGGTAATTGGTTTAACGATGTTTTGGAGAAGACTCGTGGATATGTTTCAAACAATTCCTTCTCACCTGTCCTTAATCAAGTTTTAACAACCTGAGTTTAGTATCCCACCGGGAAATCTCACCAGATTCGCCTAACCGCTAGCCACGTTGCGTCAAAGGACAGAGTATCGTCTTGATCCATTCAACAGTTGGGCATGTGCTTTCGCTGATGCGAATGCGGAAATTCCTTGGCAACGGAACAAAACTACTAGGAATTTTTCTTCCTCTGTTCTGCGACGCGAATGTACCACCGCGCAGTCAATCCCTGAGTGCAGAACTCTATGAATACATATTTTCTAAGCTCTACAACAATCGTCCCGGTTGTCCGTTTCAAGAACAAAAGGAGACTTGAACATGCGTTACCAAGTTTTGTCCAAATACACCCTTTCAATTCAACCAGACAGAGAAACAAACACTAACTACCCAAGTATATACCACGAATTATATCTACCAAGATGAGGTGGCATATATTTTGCCCACACCGACCGAAGTCATGACTTCTGAGGAGACCCCATCCCAATCGCTTTGGCCTTCTCTCTCATGACTCGTCGCAGCAACTTACCGCTCGGCGTTGTTGGAATGGAAGGTATGAACTCAACGCCGCCAGTTAGGTGCTTGTACTTGGCTTTGTTGTCTGCGACGTGCTTGATGATAGATTTCTTTATAGCTTCCGATGCCTTTGGATCGCGTTCGACCCTTGCCGCCGCAGGGGCTCTGAGAACCACAAATGCTAATGGAAGTTCACCACCTTTAGTAAAATGCCACATGAGATACGGTACGCTCGACAACAAAGGTGAGACAGTAGAACATACTATATTCATCTGGTTTGCCAACAACACAGGCGCTCGCAACATCCGGATGGTCTAGTAGACATCCTTCGATCTCTGCAGGCGCAACTGGGAATGCCTTGACCTTCAGACGAGTTGTAGCAAAAATATCGCGGCATGAATACGAATAGTCCGCACCTTCATTATTTCCTTCATGTACGGGGTCAGCACAGGCATCAACGGTAGCTAACTCTTTGATTGAGCACTAACCTTGATCCTGTCGACGACGAAAACTTCACCGTCTCGATTTATTTTCCCTATATCACCGGTCTTTACCCAGCTGGAGGACGTTATCAGCATTCACTATAACTTGAGCAAACTACATTTCTTATACCCATCGACGAAAGTTTCCTCAGTACTGCGATTGCACGAGATGTGAGTTTACCAGGACCACCGCAACAAACCCACTTACGCTTGTTTAGCGTTGTAATAACCAAGGGCGACACTAGGTGTCTTTATAATCAGTTCGCCTTCTTCGTCGTATCCTGCATACGTTCCATCGGTTTTGCGAATCTTCACCGTTACGCCTGGGAGAATGACACCGCTACCTGGGAGTAACGATTGATTACTTTGCGCATCTTGGTCCAGAGGAAGAAGTCCATACTTCCCGAGATACCGTGTTTGCGTTTGATGGAGTGCATTATATTAATAGTGACCAACTCAGTCATGCCTTGTCTGAAATTAGCGCACGAGAGTAACTCGAAAATTTACAGTTGAAAGTTACCGTATGCTTGCCCGATATGAGCATCCGGAAACATTTGATATAGCTTCTTGGTGATTTCGGCAGACAAAGGAGCAGCACCTGATTTGATGAAACGAATATGGCGACGAAGGTCATATTTTTCAGTTGCAGGGTGCTTTTGGTGAAAAACAAACGAGTTGGTCAGATTGTCTCAAAGCTGCAAGAGCTTAATCACCTTGCACAGGAGAACAACAAGAGGAGGAACGAGCCTATGAAGTTGTTAAATCGAGGCACGTAAAGAGATAAGAGAGGCACATTAGATGAGTAATGCGATAGCGCATGATACTTTCAAGCATCTCGACATAATTGAACTTTGAGAACAAAACGTAGGTCATCTGGAGTCAGGTAAGTACGAGTGCCTTGAGTTGAGGTTCCAACTGACGCCGTTGAAGATACAGAAAAGGAGCTTGGAGCTATTTCAGAACATGGTAATCGACTACAGCTTAGGAACTCACGTTTATATGCATGCCATAAGCGTCTTAATACTTCCCGTCAGCCCGGGATGACCCCACGGCTTCATATGGAACTCTTACGATAAAATGGCAGCACTGGATGAAACGATGAGGATCAATCATTAGTATAACCAAGACGTGCCGTACCTCCGTTTACCACGTCCCCTGGTCTAAAACGCCTGTCTTCCCAAGCACAATAATCCTCGTTCACTCTATTATGAGCTGCCAATTGTATGATGTTCGCAATGATTCCATAGTGAGTAATAGCCACGGCCTTAGTACGAATAATTGTCAACAAACTTGAGACGGTTGGTAAGTCTGGAGACTCGCCTTTGGATTACCCGTCGTTCCAGAGGAGAAACTCAAAAGTGCAAGCTTAGTTTTTGCTTCTCCTGGAACTAACTTTCTCTCTTGAAAATCGCTCTTCTTTTCGGTCCCAAGCGCAACTAGTTCGTCGACGGTTGCGTAGTGATCTAGGACATCAGTTGAAGAAGGCGCATTGAATAAGACGATCCGATCGGAAGGAATTCCTGTTGATTTGGCCGCTTTTTGAGCCATTTCCAAGCATTCAGGCATTGTGACGACAAGCACCGGTTTTGTCTCGTTGATCTGGTATGCCAGTTCATTCGCGTGAAAATCGGGATTAGCACCTCTGAAGCAGAAGACTGAATGAGTAGGCGACAAGTTCTCAGAGCGTGTTATCTCACGACATGATGCCGCCCAGCATGAGAATCGCAAACGTCATGATCGGGTAGTCTATAATCAGCTCACTTTAAACGTTCTCCAAATGTATTGAGGGCCTTACCGATATGGTTTCTGCTAAAAATAAGCACTGGGAGAATGTAAAAAAGGTGGGCTCGCGATTAGAGGGTTGCATACGAACCGACATCGTCATCCTCTGGACACGACAAAGGTAAGCTATCTGAGGTAGGACAATTATCTAAACTCACTGAGTTTATACTTGATGTGGAGGGCGTTTGCGAGAGCGAGCGAACGTCGACGTATCTACGAAAGTTTTCATGAAAAACCTCTTAAGGATCTGTCTGAAACAGAGCTGCCTACGTCTTCACCAGAATATCGACGTCCTGTATCATTCTCGATTATCCACGGAATATCTGGGTTTCTCTCAGGCCGATTGGGATGCTTCCCGTCGAACATGAACTGCGGTAGAGTGAGATCATCTGGGAGGGCAGGCAATGGACCAGATGGTGAGTGGAATTCCATGGGTTGAACCGTTACATAATCGCCCAGCGCAGAATTTATGGGAAACGATAGGGCATCAGGCCATCAATCAGACCACGATAAATAATTAGAACCGTGAGAAGAGTTGCCCCGATTATATAATTACCCGCTCTGGTCACGGTATTCGGCTCTCGTTCAGTTCTCCCCTCAAACTTCGGGCTCTACATCTCTAATCTCAGGCCTCAGGCCACTACAACTCAACAACATACCATACATACTATCCCCGATCAGCACTTCGCTCACATCGTCAGTTCGCTCAGTCACGGATTTGTCAGCGTAACATAACGCTGTCATTTTCAATCTCCGCAACGATAACATATCGTCTCGTCTAATATACTTTGTGCAGCTAGTTGCGTGGAATACGAGACCTATGACTTCGTCAAAATGCCAAGTCAATTGGTTACTCACCTGTTCTCCGTGACGCTTCCCTAATGCCTGAATATTTCTTCTGAGACCTTCTATAGCAGCCTTAATGTGATCCTCATAATTGGGATCCTGATAAGCGTGAGAACGATTGCGACGCAGGCACAGCGGCTGACGACGACATGTGTGAATTTGAATCTCCGACTCGGCAAGCTTCGGCGAGTGTGACAGACTGACAGCCCAAGCAAAATATAGAACTTGAACTACATATAGGAATTCAACATAGGAACTATTGGAATATGATAATATACAGTCCTAGAGCTCGTAGTGAAGCCTGGTAACAAGCGGCAGGCCGAGTGCTGAGATATGGGGGGGTGGGTGAAGTGCCGATGTGAGTGAAGTGCTGATCGGGGATAGTATACGCTGCTTACGATCAAACTCTGTTCAGGAACGGCCAAATATGACCTTGGCGTGATTTCTGTTCCTTAAATAATTTCAAATGAAGTAATCTTCATTCTTTTGAGCATCCGACGGACACTAAACCGAAATGCGCCGATGGACCTCAGGTACCATTCCGTTCTAGTACAGACGCCAACTTCTACCCGACGAATTGTACCCGCGTAGTCTTTCACGAGGAATCAGCAGGTAATACGAATGAAGAAGAAACTCGGACTTTGTGTTCTATAGACTCCGAGTCTCGAATTCATAGCATGCCATGGCCCATATTGTTGCTGCCCTGGGGTTATTTGACAAGCCCAATTCCGTCTGTCTTGGGACTTTTGCACTCTGATGCTCGCGCCATTTATGCCGTTTGCCACCACAGACCCATTCACGGCATTGACCTTGTAGTCCTATTCCTAACACAACGTTAACTCATGCCGTACATGTTATAAAAGGGTCTCGTTGTACTCGGCGTCCAATGGTATTGTCCAGCCAACTAAGTCCGAAATGTTTACTTATAACGCGGCAACATGTGATAGGTTGGATATCGTGATCCTCGCTCTTGACGCAAATCTTGGTGGCGTTGAAATACTTGTGACACATCTTACTTTAAACAGAGAAGTACGAAGCGAAGGATGGGAAGAGGAAAAATAGGTGAGGAAGGGCAAGAAGACTCGATATAGTTTGCCCGGGCCGCTCACTTCCAATGGAGCTGAAAGGCACGGGAGGGGAAGGGAACTACTGTAGCATCCGGCGAGGCGCGAAGAGGGGGAAGCAAGAAACATTCATTATAGAGACCAGAGCTCCGATTACTTCTGTTGGATGGAAAGCGATTGCGACGTCCTTTGACGCGCTTTGACCAAAACGCGTTTATTTAAATAATAGTGCAGTGTGAAAGTGGTTATTGCTGCCGTCTCACCCGAATCCATTCTCATTCGCGCTGCTGCTCAATATCATTCACGTGGCAAGATTCTTGGACAAACTCCAACCTCAGTTATAGGTTCGAAATTTGCTCTTTCCATATCGAATTTTCATTGACCGCCTCACAGGCTTTGAATATGGCCATCCTACATCCGTAGAAATACCTTTTTATCCTTTCAGATTAGCACGATATCATCCATCTGAATTCTCTCTACTCTCTATACGGTCCCTACAGATTACAGACAATCAATGTTCACACCTAATTGAGAGGAGTTGTTGCTTTCATCGCCCTCGCCTTCTCCCTCAAAACCCGTCTGAGCAACTTTCCACTCGGTGACGTCGGGATGGAAGATATAAACACAACACCGCCGGTCAACTGCTTAAATTTTGCCTTGCTGTCCGCAACGTGTTTTTTGATGGAGTTCTTAATTACTTCAGCCTCCTTGGGATCACTTTCAACTCGCTTGGCGGCAGCATCTTTGAGGACAACGAATGCCAAAGGAAGTTCACCACCTGGCAGTTCAGTTGAGATCATATCCGACAAGGACAGGAGAAGAACGAACTATATTCGTCCGGTTTGCCAACAACGCAGGCGCTCGCTACGTCGGAATGATCTAATAGACATCCCTCGATCTCTGCCGGCGCAACTTGAAATCCTTTGACCTGGGCACCGGGTGGTTCAGAATTTGGACTCTATGCTGCGATCTCGTACCTTTAATACTTCCTTCACAGATGCGTGAGCCATTGTGTAGTAGTTAGGCTTAGTTAAGACTCGCCTTTATCCTGTCAACGACGAATACTTCACCGTCCCGGGTAATTTTTCCTATATCTCCGGTCTTCAGCCATCTAAAATATAGTGTCAGCACACTGACATATAGACCTGCCCCATGACGCACCCATCTATGAACGTATCCTCGGTGCTGTTTGTTCGCCAAAACGAATTTCATTTGTCAGGACTCAGGTATGACCACATTATAGACTGGCACTTACGCTTGCTTGTTATTAGCATAACCCAGCGCCATGCTAGGAGCCTTGATTATCAGTTCACCTTCTTCGTCATATCCTGCATATGTTCCGTCGCTTCGTGCAATTTTCACCGTGATCCCTGGCAGAATGACACCGCTGCCTAGAAACAGAATTAGCATGCCGATGCGTTTGGCCTGATATAACGGTGACCGCACTTCCTGAGACTCCACGTTTAGTGTCGGCAGAGAACATAACGCTGACAGAGCATGATTCAGTCAAGCCTTGCTTCAGATTAGCACGGGGTTAATCGGAAGAGGTGTCGTTTCACCATAGGCCTGCCCAATATGAGCGTGTGGGAATATCTGATATAACCGGTCGTTTATTTCGGCCGATAGTGGAGCAGCGCCGCACATGATAAAACGGATCTGGTGAAGGTCGTAATTTCCAGTAGCAGGGTGCTGTAGAGAAAAAAACAAGTCAGTGATATACAGTTATAAAATCGCCCTTGGTTACCTTGCACAGGAGAACGACAAGAGGAGGAACAAGCCTATGAATGAGTCATGGTCAGTCCTGGCGTGAATACAGGAAAGAGATAGGCACATTAAGTGTGTGATGCGATATCGTTTAATTCCTTCAAGCATCTTGACATAGTTAAACTTTGAGAATAAGACGTGCGTCATCTAGAAGAAGTTCAGCGCCACCATCTGTCGGAAGAATATTCAAACTGACGCCATTGAAGATGCAGAAAAGAAACTGGAGCGATTTCAGAAATAAGAATAGGGCATTATATCCAAATACACTCACGGTAATATGCATGCCGTACGAGTCTTGAAGTTTTGAGTATCATCAAATTCAAGAAAAACAGGGCAATGAGAATCTTACGGTAGAAGGGCAGCACTTGTAATGAAGCAATCGTTAAAAAGAGGTAATCCGTGAAGAAACGCATATCATACCTCCGTTTACCACGTCTCCTGGTCTAAACCGCCTGTCCTCCCATGCGCAGTCATCGTCATTCACCCTATTATGAGCTGCCAACTGTATGATATTGGCGATGATACCGTAGTGGGTGATAGCTACAGCCTAAACAAAAAGGTGACCAGCTGAGAATGCGCGACGGGCACATATGATACAACTCGCCTTTGGGTTACCCGTTGTGCCCGAGGAGAAACTCAAAAGAGCGACCTTCGTTTTTGCTTCTCCAGGTCTGAACTTTCTCTCTTGTATTTCGATTTTGCTTTCACCGCCAAACGCGACGAGCTCGTCGACAGTTGTATAGTCACTTGAAATATCAGTTGATGGTACGTTGAACACGATGATCCGATCTGAAGTCATTCCCGCCACTTTGATCGCTTTCTCAGTTGTTTCTAAGCATTCGGGTATCGTAATGACAAGTTTGGGTTTCGTCTCGTTGATCTGGTACACTAATTCGTTGACATGGAAATCGGGATTAGCACCTCTACATGGCAAATTGGGTAAGTAACGACAGATACGGACTGGAGTCTTACGAGGTAATGCCTCCTAGTAGGTGAACGGCAAACATCATGACCGGGTAATCTAGCATTCGATAGGTTATAACATTTTGAATGACTATTGCGACAACGTGCATACCGGTGTGGTTTCTGCTGAAAAAAAGCACTTGGTAAATGTTAATAACTACGCCTTTTTATTGAGGAAGTGCACACGAACCAACATCGTCCTCCCCTGTCCATCAAAAGTGTTCATCAGTTACTTGGGATGAGATGCGTTTGCTTGCTCACCGAGTTTGTATTTGATGTGAAGAGCATTTTTGAGAGCATCTGTACGGTGATGGATCTGCAAACTAAGGATACAGAAATAAATGGATTTTCAAGGAAATTCACCTGTTCACCGAAAACGTGGCGCCCTGTATCATTCTCAATTATCCAAGGCACGTTGGGATCCCTTGTAGGACGGTTCGGATGTGTAGCATTGAACATGAACTGCGGAATGCTGAGATCATCTGGAACGGTAGGGAACGGTGTAGCAGACAGTGAGTGAAATTCCATGATTGAGGTACTGAGGCACTCCGAGTCTGCCCTTTCAATGTTCAGCGGGTCTAAAATAAGGCAATTGAAATGATCACACAAAAATGATTCAAATAGTTGTGAGAAGGCAGCTGACACTTGTATGAGTTAACCTTATGTGATTGAATGCGGACGTTTCGATCAGGAATTGTCCCTTTTCACGTTTGGCCCACAATGTATCCGAAGTTGAACTCCCGTCCGCGTTATGTACGGGTCTGTACGAGGTCCGTTGAACTCCGTTCCTGTAGGTGTCTTTATTTAATTTCGGTAATACTCACTGGAGACATCGTGAATCCTGAACCCTGCCATTTGGTAAAAATGTCGTATTTTAGTGCTTCAGGGAGTTGAAAAGAAGCATGGAATTTACAAGTGCCTCGTCTCGCTGGAAATGCATCGTTCCTTCGAGTTCGGAGATGTTGAACTGAAGTTGGTGACTGGAGGAAATTCGGACCTTGAGCCGAAACCTTGAGCCGTGACTACCCTGGTTACCCGGCAATAACCGGTAACCGGAATTTATCCATATATGTACTTAGCAAATACTGTTTGAAATGGGGTCTTCTTCCGTTGCTTCAAATAAAATTTCGACATCATCCCATGCAATCCCGCCTCGGTCGCACATTTATGCTCTTTAGGCTTTGATAATAGGTGAGCATAAAAGGACTCATTTTGTAAGTAAGAATACTTCATTATGTATTCCGAGATGCGCAACACATTATTATGCTCCATGAGCCACGATTCACCGATTGTGATCCATGGTTTCGATGTCACCATCATGCGATGGCGGTTTCAAATCAACACGTGCCGCAGCGTACTTCTTAAGACGCAAGGCCCCGTGCCAGGTTGGAGTCCACAAATACGACTCTAGCGCGTCGCTCGTCTACCTACCCATACGTTCATTTTCAAGATGCTGAACGACCTCAAAAGGAAAACAAAAGGGAAAAAATTGTCGCTGGACAACCACCCCAGTGTACGATCTCTGACGGCAATGCCCGAGCTCTCCTTCGTTGAATACAAACCCGGACCTTCCTGACACCACCTCACATACCCCAGATAATCCTTCTGATCTCTCGACTTCTGAATTCAACACTCTGGGACGTTTCAACGGTCATTCTGAGTTTAGCAGGGGGGAGATAAGAGAAGTGGGCTTGGCGATCCGCGGATCCGAATGGCGTTGCTGACACGCTCGAGCCAGTATGATTGGTAGTATAACCTGATCCCGTCATGATAGCAGGAAGACGCATACTTGCCGAACGTCCGAACATGCGGCGAGTGTGAGCATTTTCACGGCGATCGTTTTCCCTATTAAATAATTTCTTCCACAGCACGATTTCTGACATCCGGTCCAACAAACTTGAAGCACATATGATTTTGACAAGTGTGGTACCATTGAATATTGACTGGCCTTGTTTCCCCGAGATTGGGGAACAGTCTATACGCGCTACACAAATCTTGTAAGTTCTAAAAATCGGACGTAAAAAAAAAAGTCTGGTACTAATAGTACTATAGCCACCTTGTGCTTCCCAATCTGCATCTGTCCTGCAGGAGTCCCAAATATAGAAATTTTCACAGACCGACCGATCATTTCGCCAATTCGATGCATGACCCTGACCTCGTCAGACCCGACTCGGACAACGCTGGACTTTCAACAATTTCAACATGTGCCGCAGGCGGCGTACTTCTCAAGAGTGCCAGGTTTTCCATAAATACGACTCTAGCGCGTCGCTCCTCTACCTACCCATACGTTCACTTTCAAGATGCTCAAATGGAAAACGAAAACGAACTCTGACGGTGATGCCACGAGCTCCCCTCCGTCGAATACAAACCCGGAGCTTCCTGACACCGCCTCACATGCCCCAGAAACTCCTTCTCATATTTCTACTTCTCAATTTAACAGATATTGTCGAGACTTACTCGACTTGTACCGAGATTTGAGGGAATTAGGGTAAGCCAGGATCCAAAGGTAGCGATTCACACCTACTAACACTTAACTTTGCAAGAGCCCACATGTACTTCGATCTTCCCCGCATCTCCGTAATTGGCAGCCAATCAGGTAAGTTGTACCCTGGTGCAGGCTTACGAAGCTGATGACTGTCCTTAAGCGGGCAAAAGTTCGCTTGTAGAGGCCGTCAGCAGTGTACGTTTTCATTTCAAGTTCATCATCAAAACGGTCAATACAATACTGATCTTTTGATGTCATTCATGCAGATTAATGTCCCGCGCGCCAGTGGCACCTGTACGAGGCAAGTCCACTCTTTTCACTCGTGTTGGGATTGGGATCATAACTTGTGTTAGGTGTCCTATGGAGATATTTATGTCGCAAGCTGAAAAATGGTCGTGTACGATCTCGTTAAGGCTCCAGTTCGACTCGAATGGGAACCCATATCCTACCCTTCTATCTGAGCCATTTGGGCCACCCTTGACGGAAAAGCAAGACGTCGAAATATGGCTACGGCGCGCCCAAGCTGCAATTCTCTCACCTCACGTCGATGCCAATCACTTCCACAACATGTCGAAATCGGATTTAGACATCTTAAGAGAAACGGATAGTCTCATGCAAGCATTCTCAAAGAATACCATTTATGTTGACGTGAAGGACCCTGAAGTAACCAACTTATCATTTATTGACTTGCCTGGTAAGTTACTCTTTCATACGTCGTGGACCGTGTATCGATGGAACGGTGCAGGTCTCATCCAACACAGTGAAACACCGAGTCTTATTGATCTGGTCAAAGACTTGGTGGTGTCAAACATCAAAGGGGATAACACATTGATCTTAATTGCAATTCCAATGAGCGGTGAGGATTATCCATTGTAATTCAAGACCTCGCTGCTAAAACAGAGTTCAGATGACATCGAGAATCAGCAAGCCGTTCGCTTGGCTAAAGAAGCAGACCCGACGGGTGAAAGGACAATCGGTATGTTGCTATCGTGTTGAACGCACTGCATTGTCTTTCGCTTATTTGACCGAAGGCGTGTTAACGAAGCCCGACGTCGTCCTGCCCAGTTCCATGGGACAACTAAATAAATGGAGGGATGTGCTCGAGGGAAAAACCTATCCACTGGAGCATGGATACTACTGTGTTCGTCTTGCTGACGAGGCAGAAAGGATGAAACGACCATCACGAGCTGAATCTGAGAGACTGGCTGACGGCTTTTTCAGGACCCGCGATCCGTGGAGCAAGATGTCTCTTCGTTCCAGATTTGGCATACCTAATCTTGTTCGCGATGTCAGCACCCTATTAGTGCTATGGATTGAAAAGAAGTACGTTACAAATTTTGACGCTGGGAAGTTCCTAATTAGTACTATCGTTAGCCTCCCAGCGCTCAAAAAGAAGCTGAACGAGCTTCTCGAACAATGTCGAAATGAAATGGGCGACCTCCCCCCTCTCATAGAGGGAAATCCAACCGCTGAAATCCTGCTACGACTGGAAGAATTTAGCACGGCACTCCACGATGCTGTCGGGGCGACAGAGGAAAAGAGCTTGGCACGACAAGCTCGCCGACGTTATCTTGAGTATAAAGCTGAAATCCTTCGCACTGCGCCGGATTTCCGGCCCTTTTTGAACCATCCGGATTATAATAAACCAAAAGGACGCTCTGGTCAAGACGCACCTGACCGGTATTGCATGCCGCCAATGGATCTCGAATACGTTCGACAAGTCATTAGAGAGTACGTGGATGCTTGGTTCGAGACTATAATACGTGACCTATTGCGCCAGTTCTGTTGGTTGGGAACTTCCTGGGCATGTTCCATATGCTGCCACAAAGGTTTTGGTTCTCAAATCAGCGAGTCTGTGGAAGGCTCCCTCTATGGCGTGCTTTGAAGACGTCTACGAAGTGACGGCACAGCTTGTCGATGACTTGGTTCGCAAGTACTTTGGCCGTTTTCCGAAAGCCGAAAACTATATAAGGTGTGTACCTTCAACGTGAGGTTGCCTTTATCGTCCACACATTTGGAAAAGGTCTTTGGTCAACGCAGCACTTGAGGATTACAAACTCGACGGTCAGAGATGCGTTGAAGAACTGCTGCAGTCCGAAACCGAGGCAATTTTCACTCAGAATGAACAATACTTTCGGAGCGAACAACAAGAGTGGTATTATCATTACAACGTTATCCGATCCACCTCAGCAGAGTACTTGATGTATCCACGCAAGGGTCATACCTCACCAGTTGGGTACGAACAAGAGTTGAATTTGATGTCACGGGTGCATGGATATTTCTGTGTAGCTTTCAAGGTAAGCAAAACTCCTCTATTGATTGCCATCTAAGCCTCTGCCACATTTATCTAGCGCCTGGCAGACAGTCTCCCACTCACGATTGAGCGTTCTTTGAATCGTGCCCTTGATTCCACCTTATCCAAGAGGCTCCTAGAGAAGTTAATGGGAGACCCGAATTACGCTGAGAGTATGGCAGTCCTCGTGGAGGAAAGTCCGGATCTTCTCGAGAAGCGGCATAAATTATCAGAACGGCAAGAACGATTACTGCAGATCAAGAATCGCTTGGATCTCTTGAGGAACTCTGGGAACCCCCGCGCGCACCCAGTCGGTCGAAGTCATCTTTAATCCTGGCATGACTCATGTGCCTCACGTGGTCATGTGCCTCACGTGGTCATTTGCCGTCAGTACAACAAAGGATAGAGTCATAACGTAGCACTTATTTAACAAAATTGCGCAGCGCGAACCTTTCATTTACACTTTGATCGAGCCTACGTTTGTACAAGTCGCATTATTCCAACAAACATTGATATTACGAGCTTATATAATCATGTCGACTACTTATTCTAGGCTTCGCCATTCCAACTTCCCTTTGCGGACCTCAGTGGTATCGATCCGTTACACGTTCACCAGCCACGGGATCTTTTGTAGACGTCATAGGGCGGCATCCAGAGAGGGAGCGAGTAAAGATACATGACCCAATCGTAACTGCAAAATCTTGCCCACTGTTTAGGTTGCTCGTACGGGATATGCCACCGGTCCCACGTTTGAATGGGTGAGCGTACAGGCTCCTCGTCAGACCAAACGACTGTCTCATCCGTATCCTCAGGTGGCCCAGCAGCGGCAACCGCCGCAGCCCACGCAGCCACCTCCGAAGTATCATCAAAAAAGAACTTGTCCCTGGTGCGTAAGGCCTTCACAGTTGAAGTTTGAGAGGCGGAAGTGGGTGGGAGATGTTGGGATTTCTGAGGCTGAGCTGGCGTTGTTTTGCCAGGTCCCCTTGCCGTTGCCTTGCCTTTTCCTTTACCGACGTTGGCCGTGCTGCGGGTTTCACGGATCATTGTTCGATCAGCTCCGGACTTGCCACGTTCCGTCTTTGGTTTGGCGTTTGCGTCGGTCGTCGTGTGCATCCTTATCGTCATGTTCGTCGTCGTCATCACCGCTAGATCTCCTCCGCTTTCCCGGTTTAGATGGCGAGGGCGCTTCAAGTCTTGACTTCCAGATGCGATTGATCTTGTCCATAAGGGTCAACAGAACGTCGTCCTCTTGGCGCAGCAGATATTTGTGCTTTCGTAATTTGGGTAGAGCGTTGTAGATGACAAAAAATGGATGCGCATGGTGTTGGAGAACGGGAAACCAGGAAAAGGGCTTTTTGTGGACAGTGACCTCGCCGTTTTCGATATGTTGTTCATCTTCTCCCTCATATTGCTCGTCATACTCATACTCACTCTCATCATCCTCTTTAAACTCCTTCATTTGTCTAAAAATGTAATGTCGCCGAAGGATTCGAAGCGGCACGAACACATAATCCTGCAATTCTTGCGACTTAAACCCAAGGTAAGGCTGGGAGTTCAGGTAAGAACATGGCATAATAGTTATAGATCACTGTAGGGATGAGCACACCATGTTGAAGGAGCTAGCCTTGTACTTCAAAATCTTTCGGAGAATATCCTCGGCAGGAACGAATGCCCAATCATCATTATCATAACTTAAATGCCAATCGGCACGTACTGCAAGAAGGTAAGGGTATGACGTACAGCAAAGGGAAGAAAGTTGAAACCGACATGTGACGAGGTTTTTCGTCGAGTCTAAATTCAAAGAGGGTATCTTCCACATCTTCTCGATCTTGGTAAGCTAAGATTTTGAGTTAATCAACCATACATAAGACAACATATAACGAAAGAACAGACATCTGTCGGTTTGGTATTGCGGGCGACTATATACGCCGCCTGTTGCGATGCAGCGAGCGTCTTCTCAAATGTGATGAGACACCTTCCGGAATCCAAATCACGAAGCCTTTCTTTTGTGTCCGTCACAAGGGATGTATATGTGTGCGCTCTTCCGGGAGGGGTGCCCGCTACGTGTTGTTGCGACTGATGCAGTGGCGTAGCTAGAGAAGCAGCTGGTGGTGGAGTATATTTCTGCTTCGAGGTAGAAGCACCGGCGGTGAATGCTACCTGCTTTTGGCGGACCATGGCAGCTTGCGAACCAATATGACGTCATGATAAACAAAAGACAATGATAAACAGTCTGGGGTGTACTGAACGTTGCTGCGGTTCCTCTCTTACCCGATGCCCTGGAGTCAACGCGTATTAAAGCAACGAGTACACAACAAGCTACTCACCAAGACTGCCAAGCCAGACGCACAAGCGGCACAACCATCCAACGTGTTCTCGGAGAAGGAGGATTTGCCGACGCCGGGTGGCCTTACACATTCGTTTACTCACCATGCCGTCTTTGCAGATAGAGGCAGTTTGGGCAGAGCAGAAGAGCATCGTAAGTGACTTTTACTTTATGTGTTGATCGTGGTTGTTTGATTGATTGGTTTCTCTTTCCCACCCCATCTGTTGCTTTTAGGCTGCTGGCACGTCAAATGAGTGCCTTGTCAACAACGTCTTGCAACGGTACGGAAAGAACGATGCCAGGTCGATGAACGATGAAGAAACTGCAAGGAGGCAATTGGAACTATTTACCTCGGTAGGTCATGTTTCGCTCATCCCATCATCTTTACATCTGACAGTTATCGTCTAGCCGGCGTCGAAACAGTAAGCACTTTCCCCATATCTGACGTCCCCGGAATCCCCGTCCAGTCGCTCACCAGGCCATTGCTGCCGTCGGATGCCTTCCATTGAAGAGGAGCTCGACGAACTTCAAGGTAATATCGATGTTTGACTGGCAGCTATCTATTTGTTGTATATATGTAGTACAAAACTGTATTCAAGGTTTTCTCAATAACAAAAAAACTGACAATAAAGACCCTAATTAAATAATCAAATGTGATCGGTTTGGTCCTAATCATATTCATGCAAGCCCAAGAAAGTAAGAAACATCTACCCCGCCTCAGTTCCCCAAACGATCCAAGCGATTCTTGATCTGCAGTAATCGTTCTTGACGTTCTGATAATCTATGACGCTTCTCCATAAGATCCGGACTTTCCTCCGCGAGGACTGCCATTCTCTCAGCATAATTCGGGTCCCCAATTAACTTCTCCAGGAGCCTCTTGGATAAGGTGGAATCAAGGGTACGATTCAAAGAATGCTCAATCGTGAGCGGGAGGTTGTCGGTCATGCGCTAAATAAACGTGGCAGAGGGCTCAGATGTAAATCAATAGTTGAGGTTTGCTTACCTTGAAAGCTACACAGAAATAAGCTTGCACCCGTGACATCAAAGTTAACTCAGGTTCGTAACCAACCGGTGAGGTATGACTCTTGCGTGGATATATCAAGTAATCGGCTGAGTTGGATCGGATACTGTTATAATGGTAATACCACTCCTGTTGTTCGCTCCGAAAATACTGTTCGTTCTGAGTGAAAATTGGCTGGGTTTCGGACTGCAGCAGTTCTTTGACGGCTCTCTGACCGTCAAGTTTGTAATCCTCAAGTGCTGCGTTGACCAAAGACCTTTTCCAAATGTGTAGGCGATAAAGGCAACTTTACGTCGCAGGTACATACCTCATATAGTTTTCTGCTTTCGGAAAACGGCCAAAGTACTTTCGAATTAAATTATCGACAAGCTGTGCCGTCACTTCGTAGACGTCTTCAAAGCAGGCCATAGAGGGTGTCTTCCACAGGCTCGTTGACTTGAGAACCAAAACCTTTGTGGCAGCATATGGAACGTGCCCAGGAAGTTCCCAACCAACAGAACTGGCGCAATATGTCACATATTATAATCTCGAACCGAGCATCCACGTACTCTCTAATGACTTGTCGAACGTATTCGAGATCCATTGGTGGCATGTAATACAAGTCAGGTGCGTCTTGACCACCAGACCGTCCGTGAGGTTTATTGTAAGCCTGATGGTTGAAAAAGGGCCGGAAATCCGGCGCGGTGCGAAGGATTTCAGCTTTATACTCAAGATAACGTCGGCGAGCTTGTCGTGCCAAGCTCTTTTCCTCTGTCGCCCAGACAGCATCATGGAGCGCCGTGCTAAATCCTTCCAGTCGTAGCAGGATTTCAGCGGTTGGATCTCCCTCTATGAGAGGAGGAAGGTCGCCCATTTCATTTCGACATTGTTCAAGAAGCTCATTCAGCTTCTTTTTGAGCGTTGGGAGGCTAACAAAGGCGCTGATTAGGAGCTTCTCAGCTTCAGAATTGGTAACGTACTTCTTTTCAATCCATAGCACTAATAGGGTGCTGACATCGCGAACAAGATTAGGTATGCCAAATCTGGAACGAAGAGACATCTTGCTCCACGGATCGCGGGTCCTGAAAAAGCCGTCAGCCAGTCTCTCAGATTCGGCTCGTGATGGTCGTTTCATCCTTTCTGCCTCGTCAGCAAGACGAACACAGTAGTATCCATGCTCCAGCGGATAGGCTTTGCCCTCGAGTACATCCCTCCATTTCTGGAGTTGTCCCATGGAACTGGGCAGGACGACGTCGGGCTTCGTTAACACACCTTCGGTCAAATGAGCACAAGAAAATGCGTTCAACACGATAGCAACATACCAATTGTCCTTTCGCCCGTCGGATCTGCTTCTTTAGCCAAGCGAACGGCTTGCTGATTCTCGATGTCATCTGTACTCTGTTTTAGCAGCGAGGCCTTGAACTACAATGGATCATTCGCACCACTCATTGGAATTGCAATTAAGATCAATGTATTGTCCCCTTTGATGTTTGAAGCCACCAAGTCTTTGACCAGGTCAATAAGACCCAGTGTTTCACTGTTTTGGATGAGACCTGCACCGTTCCATCGATACACGATCCACGACGGATGAAAGAGTAACTTACCAGGCAAGTCAATAAACGATAAGTTGGTTACTTCCGGATCCTTCACATCGACATATATGGTGTTCTTTGAGAATGAGTGCATGCGACTATCAGTTTCCCTCAGGATGTCCAAGTCCGCTTTCGGCATGTTGTGGAAGTGATTGGCATTGACCTGAGGTGAGAGAATTGCAGCTTGGGCGCGCCGTAGCCATATTTCGACGTCTTGCTTTTCCGTCAATGGTGGTCCAAATGGCTCCGATCGAAGGCTAGGAAATGGGTTGCCGTTCGAGTCGAACTGGAGCCTTAACGAGATCGTACACGACCATTTCTCATCTTGGGACATAAATATCTCCATAGGACACCTGGCACGAGTTATGCAATCCCAATCAACATGAGAAAAATGTGGACTTGCCTCGTACAGGTGCCGCTGTCGCGCGGGACATTAATCTGCATGAATGACATTAAAGGATCAGTATTGTATTGATTGCCATGCTGATAATGCACTTAAAAAATGAAAACCTACACTGCTGACGGCCTCTACAAGCGAACTTTTGCCCGCTTGACAGGAAATGAGGACGGTCATCAGCGCCTGCAGCAAGGTACAGCCCACCTGATTGGCTGCCGATCACGGAGATGCGGGGAAGATCGAAGTACATGTGGGCTCTTGCAAGGTTAAGTGTCAGTAGGTGTGAACGCTACCTTTGGATCCTGCTTACCCTAATCCTCTCAAATCTCGGTACAAGTCGAGTAAGCCTCGACAATATCTGTTGAATTCAGAATTCGAGAGACGAGAAGGAGTTTCTGGGGCATGTGAGGCGGTGTCAGGAATGTCCGGGTTTGTATTCGACAAAGAGGAGGTCGTGGCATTGTCGTCAGAGTTCGTAGCGTAGTTGTCCGGCAACGATTGTTTCCCTGTCGTTTTCCTTTTGAGGCTGTTCAGCATTTTGATGTTGAAATATGCGTCGACGAGAGGTGCCGTTGGAGAGCGAAAGCAGCGGTCACCGCTGGAGTCAAAAACTCGAAGTGAGCGTCGGACCCGGACGGTGCTCGGGGGGCGTACATCCGAAGGTACATGAAATATGAGAACTTTGGACCACCGCAATGCGGCATGCGCACCGCGCAGCTGGTCTTTACCCTGGTCCTTCAAAGGCATGAGTCATGTGCAGCCTCATGTGGTGATTGCTGCCAGTGGCATCAAAGCGTAAATGAAAGGTTTGCGTTGCGCAACCTTGTTATTGCCTTGTTAAGTAAGTGGTCAATGCTACATTTAGTAATTATAGTGCTCATGAGTACAAGTCGCATTTATCAACATATTGAATAGTGCCAATTTATGGACTAGGCTGAATACATTCTAAGAATATATGGGCGCTGCTATTCTTGCCTCTTTAGGGCCGGAGCCATACTCCTGGTTTTCAGGCTGAGTTCACGTCATGATGGGAAACCCGACCATGTAACCGTTCCATTCTTTCTTACCGCTCTGACATGTCATTGTTCATCTCCAGAAAGAGAACAGGGAAGAGCTTGCCAAAGAGTCCTGTCAGAGATGGCCCAGAGAGCATGTTATCGGTGAACTCCGACAAAGACCATCAACAAGGTGGCAGCACCTCAAATTCACCTGACAACGCTCTGGGGACATCTCACATCTCGAAGTCTGATTTCAATAGAAGAAGTCGAGATATCCTCGAGTTATATCGGGACTTGAGGGAGTTGGGGTAAGATAGAAACTCTGGTGTGGTTGACATTTACGCTGAGATTGTGTTCACAAGCGCTCAGGTGTTCGTCGACTCTGTACCCCGCATCTCTGTAATAGGGTGTCAATCAGGTAAGCTCTGCCTCATTATTGCGATATTTCATTCACATTTTTGGTAAAAGCGGGCAAGAGTTCTCTAGTGGAGGCGGTGAGCGGGGTATGTTTCTGCTTTGTGAAAGATAATGTTTGGCAAAACTGACCCCGGAACGTAGATCAACGTACCACGCGATAGTGGTACTTGTACCAGGTAAAATCACGGTGCTCTTGGCCTCTTTCCTGCGCTGCAATTATGACCGTTCTTAGGTGTCCGATGGAATTGTCAATGACCCAAGACAATACATGGTCGTGTAAAATCTCCCTGAGACTCGAATACGATGCAAATGGCGATCGTTATCCAAGCCTTCAATCTGAGCAATTCGGGCCAACGTTGACGGACAAGGCAGAGGTGGAGATATGGCTCCGGCGCGCTCAAGCGGCGATACTGTCTCCACACCTCACCTCTAGCCAGTTTTACGACAAATCCAGAGAAGACCTGGCGGATATGAGAGACACAGACTCCAGAGTGCATCCATTTTCGAAAAATATGATCCACATCGACGTCAAGGATCCTGAAGTCACTGGTCTACTATTCGTTGACCTGCCAGGTAAGTTGCTTTGTTAGCTGGGATGACTTGGCTCATGGTCTGATCATCTGATGTATACATACAGGTCTTATTCAAAATAGCGACACTCCTGGACTCATTGACCTCGTCAAGGACTTGGTGGTTTCAAACATAGCGGGAGATAACACACTGATATTGATCGCTATACCCATGGGTGGTACGAATTTCTTGTTTTCATCTGAGCACTCGCTGTGAAATGATTGATTCCAGACGACATTGAAAACCAGCAAGCAGTGCGCCTCGCTAAAGAAGTTGACCCAACTGGAAGAAGAACCATTGGTAAACGTCCATCATGTCATTCACAGCCTCGTTCACCCACTTAATCCCAGGCGTACTCACTAAGCCTGATGTTGTCCTTCCAAGCTCGATAGGACAGCTCAATAGGTGGCGAAGCGTCCTTGAAGGGGATGCATTTCCCCTACAACTCGGATATTATTGTGTTCGCCTTCCCGACGAGGCAGAGAGAATGAAACAGTTACCGCGAGTTGAGTCTGAGAGGCTCGCAGACGCGTTCTTTAGAACACACAATCCCTGGAGCCAGATGACTCTTCGCTCTAGGTTCGGCATACCCAATCTTGTTCATGACGTTAGCAGCCTGCTTGTGGAATGGATTGAATCTAAGTGGGTTGCTTGTTATTGACGATAGAGATAACATTCACCGACTTCATCAGTCTTCCGGCCCTCAAAAAGAGGCTCAATGAACTTCTCGATAAATGTCGAAATGAATTGAACGCTCTTCCACCTTCTCTTGACCCGAGCATAGAAATCCTCCTACGACTGGGCGAGTTTCGAAGAGCGTTCAACGACGCTGTCTGTGCGACAGAGGAGAAAAGTATGGTTCAGCGAGCTCGTAAGCGCTATCGCGAGTATAAAATTGATATCCTCCGCACTACGCCCAATTTCTGGCCCTTCTATGATTGTGCAAAGTATCGCACACTTGAGGATGGGCCCACAAGCGATCAAGATTTGCCTGATTCCTATCAAATTCAACCCATGGATCTACGATATGTGCGACAGGTTATTCAAGAGTATGTTGTTCTTCTTATGCAAATACATACAATTGACTTCGTGTCCAAGTTCAGTAGGCTGGGAACTTCCCGGGCACACTCCTTTTGCTGCTACGAAACATTTGGTTCTTAAATCAACGAGCTTGTGGAAGCAACCTTCTATGGCTTGCTTCAATGACATCTATGAATTGACAGCCGAAACGATCAATAGCTTGGTCCGCCAACATTTTAGCCGTTTTCCGAAAGCTGAAAGCCACATAAGGTCCGTGTCCAAGACGTTGTATCAAAATTGCTCACATATATAAAAAGGTCCCTGGCCAATGCGGAGCTTGAGCAATGCAAGCTCGATGCCCTACACTCTGTCGAAAAGATATTAAAGTCTGAAACCGAACCGCTCTTTACGCAGAACACCCACTATTTTGAAACCGAACAAAGGAAGTGGTACGATCACTATTATCGTCAATATCACGTTATCCGAGATCGGTTGGAGATCCCACCATCGCCAAGTTCCGAACGAGCTTGCTCTGTTGCCTCATTCGACTGGGAAATGGAACAAAGGTTGGCTGTAGAACAAGAGCGAGAGGTACTTACTCTTCGAGCCCTCCCAATCGACGGATATGCCGAGGAATTGAGATTGATGTCCAGGGTGCATGCCTATTTCCGGATAGCGTTCAAAGTAAGCAAGGACTCCCCTTCTATGGAGCTGCTAAGTCGTCTTCTTGTGTTAGAGGATAATCGACATTCTGCCACTTACGATCGAACATTCGCTCAATCACACTCTAAACTCCACCTTGCATGAAAATTTTTTGGAAAAACTTATGAGAACGCCTAATTACACTCAGAAGATGGCAGAGCTTGCGGAAGAAGATGCGGATGTTGTGGAGAAACGTCACGTGTTGTCGGAGCGAATTGAGAGGTTGTTGCAGATCAAGCGTCGCCTGGACTGTTGATTCTGAAGGACGTTGGGTTAAAGAATGGCTTTTATAAAGTGCGAGAGGTGTACTTAAATTGATAAATGTACAATACTTGCAGAATTACTCGGAACCGCACACATTGCGTGATGGGACGCGTGACGCGTGACGCATACACGAGTCACGACGCTCACCGTTTGTTTTCTTCTTTCTTCCCATAAGACAAACCTCTTTGAAAGCGGCACTTAGGCCTGCCAAATTAAACTGAACAGATGCATCTGGGCCACATTGCGAGTCCTCTGCTTCAAGCAACTTGAATGACTTAAACCCTACCTTGAGGACGTCGTTCAATTTGCGTCCGCTTTGGATGATTGTGATGCTTGCCATGGCAACGTGTCGATGCGCTGTACTATCCTCCTTCCCTAAAAGGCACGAATTTATAGTCTGGCTACGGGAGACTAGCGCTGTACAGCACTGGCGAATCAAGCACAAAGAGAAAAGAGTGGCCTTTCTTTGTAGCCTCAAAGCACAGACAAGCCATAAAGTTCCTCATTGTGATATAAAGGGTAAGTCCCACTGCTTTC
>KN818320.1:93940-128497 GCA_000827485.1 Amanita muscaria Koide BX008
TGCGCTCTTCCGGGAGGGGTGCCCGCTACGTGTTGTTGCGACTGATGCAGTGGTGTAGCTAGAGAATCAGCTGGTGGTGGAGTATATGCTTCGAGGTAGAAGCACCGGCAGTGAATCCTACCTGCTTTTGGCGGACCATGGGTGGCGCGATTGCGTGACGAGACGCGGGAACTCGGCTTTAAGTTATATCACCTCGTTTTTGGGGTTACCAGGGGTTTTCATGGGTTCTCCCGGAGTTTTACCCTGCTTATTTTGACAGTTACTCTGCCACTTCATACGAACTTTTACACGTTATATGTAGCTAGCCCCCCAAAAGGGGGCCTTTTTCCTTGTAGCCAGCGAAATAAAACAAATTCAATTTAAAATTAAAATAAATAAAGAAAAGTGACGAGACGCGGGACGCGGGACGCGTGACGCATACATACACGACGTTCACCGTTTGTTTTCTTTTTTTTTCTTCCCATAAAACAAACCTCTTTGAAAGCGGCACTTAGGCCTGCCAAATTAAACTGAACAGATGCATCTGGGCCATATATTACGAGTCCTCTGCTTCAAGCAATGACTTAAACTCTAACCGCTAAGCCCTTGAGGATGTCGTTCAATTTGCGTCCGCTTTGTGATGCTTGCCACGGCAACGTGTCGATGCGCTGTACAGTACTGGCGAATCAAGCACAAAGAAAAAACAGTGGCCTTTCTTTGTAGCCTCAAAGCACAGACAAGCCATAAAGTTCCTCATTGTGATATAAAGGGTAAGTCCCACTGCTTTCGTGCCAACACTTTCCAGCATGTCTTACCCACGTCTTCCTATTGAACTGCTCACAGAAGTCAGCAATTATTTGCCCAAGGAGGACATTCTCCAGCTCGCACTTACAAACAAAGACATTTATGATGTCTCTATTGGCCGCTTTTATTGCCATGTTGACATTGCATCCATCCACGATGGCATTCTGGACGTTGACAGGCAAAAGTCGAGTTTGGAATGCATCAAAGCGTTGACTCGTGATATGAAAAAAAGAAACGGAGTCGAAAGTATAAGGTTCTGTGGAGTTGGTGAAAATCTCGAGTAAGTCAATCCTGTTCGAATGAATACAACTTGAATGTCGTCGGTCTTTTAGATACGCAGATGAAGAACTTCAGCGGTCCGAACCACAGTTCAAGATGTTGAAGATCAAACGAGACAAATGGCTTTTGAACCAGCGAATACTCAATCAACTCGTCAAGGAATTGCTTTCTGGCAATTTCTACTTTCCTAGGCTCACGACCGTGATTTACGATGCTAGCGCACTTTTGAGAGAAGATGACGCGGTGCGCTTCATGGTTTTTCTGCGTCGAAATCCTGGTATTCGGAACATCATCGTCGAAGGGGATAATACAAGACCATTTGGCAAGTGGACGTTTTCGCGGCTTCCTAATGATCTTGCTTGTGGATTTCGGTTTCTGGAACGCGCAAGAGTATACGGGCCACTGTTGCCTTTGCTACTGGGCTTCTCTTTCTCTCCTAATAAGTGCTCAGGTGAACTTGGGCCATTGATTAGACCCGATAATATGCCAGACACGCTTCCTCTTAAGCGCGTCCATCTTTGGTGGCCTCAGCGTACTGTTCATGTTGTTCGTGGACACAGCAGCGATAACTCCGGGCCGTTGTCTGTAGAGCTTGATCTTCTGGACCTCGTCAAAGCACTCTCTTCTGTATGCAGATCGACCTTGGAAGTACTGGTTGTCAAGGTTGATGACCAGTTGATTGACGAGGACCTCATTGGCCTGATCAGCTCCCGTTTCTCAAATCTTCGTGAGCTCGAATTTGGTCCATCGCGCTCTAATCCCCTGGCGAGGCTGCCTAACCCAGTAAGCGAATTATATCCATCGTCTTTTACTCCAGAATTCTAACGAAACCTTGATCAGACCGCGCTGCGTCGAATAGCCGAGACGCTTTCGGGCCTGAAGCATTTGACCCGATTCGGCTATCGGATCTTAAGCCATGACTCTGAGGAGCGCCTCCAACATGCAGATGTCTTGGAGCATGGTGAACATTGGAACGATATTGCGAGTCACTTTGCACAGCATTGTCCTTGCCTGCAGTTCATCACGTTGTGTAAGTCTCTTGTTTCGTGTACTGTATGATGTCTCTAACACTGTGGTAGACTCGTTGACATGGAGGGCAGCGGTGCTACCCTTTCAAAAGACATGTTGGGGATAAACATGGGGACGCTTAAGGACAGTGCCTTGTCTTAGACATCGGTCGTATACATAGCAGCCAACTACAATACGTACCAAAGTTATTAATACAAATTAGATTCCAACATGGACGAATACAACCCTCTGAGCAAGTGGCATCTTTTTGACGTCTGGTGATCGTAGTGCCTTGTGTAGAGCCTGTGCCGCGTTCCTACAGTCCATCTCTCCGTCTGCAAACATATTTTTATAGAACGCCTTCACCAGGTTATGGACTGTCGCATCCTCGACCTCCCACATCGTACCAACGACGCTTTTTACACCAGTAAATTGCAGTCCAGCCGCCAAATGAATTACTTCATCTGGAGTCTCCATCTCTCCGACCGCCGTCTCGCAAGCAGACAGAAATGCAAATTCATGATTTCGTAGGTCGGTTTGTGTGATATCGTATAGCGATAGAGGCCCATCAAGCATGCAAAGACAAGAGTCGTAAGGTTTCTCAAACTCTTGAATACCGTGGCACGCGAAATGAAGCCAAGTATTGTCCCTCAGTGCACGAAGAGCGGCTTCCGTGGTGGACTTTGAGCTCGGTAGTTTCGTGACCTCTGCGGCTTGAACATGCCGCCGAACAATCCCATACACGAAATCGATTTCACTCTCCACGGATTCAAGAGGCAAAGAGCCACCGGTGGGTTGAGCCTGACCAATAGCCGCAAATTTCTTGGTCTTTGTCATTTTCTTGTATTCTCGTCGAGCTTTGATGAGCGCAGAAAGTGATGGAGTGTAGGAGGATATGTACAACTGTGAGAGATGTCTGCCGTTCCGTTGGGAATAATCGCCTGCTGCGTGAATCGGAAGATAGGCAAAAAATGAAGCTGGGCACCACCATATACGACTTTTCTTTCCCGTGAACCGCTCGAGTGCATCGATGACGGGGCACACAACAGTGTCCCAAAGCTGCTGTAGCACGCCCCTTAAATGTTTATCCTGTTCAGGATCAGTGCGAGTCTGGCGGACAATCTTTCTAAGTCTATTGGCCAAACGCACAAGTTCTTCGATTGTCGTTTGCAAAGGAATGTGTAACGATGGACTCTTGCTTGAGATAATGATTGCGTCACAGGAATAAAAGCTGGCAGAGAGAATGATTACGGGGCCATCAGCAGCTGCCTCTTGAAGTTCCGAGAATTGCGGAGGTAAAAGAAAGCGGCTGAATTCATCAACCTTTCTGATATCCGCAATGATATTGTCCCAATCGTCCATTAGGGACTTATAGCTTCTGGCCGCTGCCTCTGCAGATACCTTATCAGTGTTTTCGGACAGCGTGGGGGTGGTATGAAGGCGAGCGACAAGCTCTACGAATCGATTTACTAGTTCCACTGAATGATCGTCGCCTCGGAGAAGCTCATGAACAGGAGTAAGGTGACGCGCCAACTGGGTCCAAATGAGGGTCCTTCCTTGTTCTAACATCTCCACCGCCCGAGAGCAATCCCCTTGACGAAGGGCACAGGATGCGGCATTTACTGCTTGGTAAGGCGGAAAGTCCTTCCTCATTTGATAGCGAGAGTCTATAGAAGCTGTAGTCGCGAGATGAATATCCAACAGCCGTAAGCAGTGTCCATATGCATCCAAAGCAGAGTCATGGTGGTATTTCTCGGCATTATAGACCCATCTGATGCTCGCCTGAAGACGTTGAAATGGGCTAGATAATTTGTGCTCTGTTGCCGCTTTGAAATAATCTGTGGCGGTCTGCAGACTAGCTTCAGCAGATAGACAGATCAGATTCGATGATCAAGCCTATGCACCATAGGAATATTACTCACAGTCATTTGTTCGAGGGTCGCGCTGCTGTTTACTCTCAAAACGGAGACAAAATATGTCCCCGAGAAGCTTCAGGGGTCCTGAAGCACCGCTCATTTCGGTGATTTCACTGAAGCCGAAAAACCCCTCCATCTCTTCCGCCTTGAGAAATAAATCATCAAGTATCTTATCGTCCAGTGGTGGTTTCGGATTGTCCCGTACCTGTCGAAGATAGGATTCGAGGAGATCCAACAAATTTGTGGAAAATGGATTGCCGAATTTGCTAGAGACGTCTAGTTGTTTCCGAAATTCGCTGTGATAGAAGATGGTCTCATCTATCGCCGACTTTTCACCGGACTGTGCGTAACATCGATGTAGCGTAGACGCAAGGGATATTAACAGGATTGGACGATATTGGTGATTGGGCGGAAGCAATTCGAGAGCCTGGTGGCCATACCGAACAACGTTCTGGGTGTCATGCGGACCACCACGTGTAGACAGGCTGGATGTAATGTCATAAAGCAGCTCGGGTCTGATCGGATGATCACCGCGTAGGTGGCCTAGCGCCGCTTCAAAGGATTCTATCGCCTCGTTGAGATCTTGATCGTCGCTAGAGAGCTTATGGCGTTGACAAAGCGCCTTGCCAAGGCAATGTAATATGTATGGGTAATTCGAATGACTGCTGGGACACAATTTCGCGCTGTGTCGTAGTATTATCACCGCATCGTCAAGTGTGGCACCTCGACGCTGGACGTTGGCCATATTTCTGCCTTCGCCTCGTACACCCTGATTATTTCGCATCTCCAACATCGCTTCGAGGAAGGAGAATGCATCAATAGTGTTACCAGAATCGCCAAAGTTGCCAAGAAGATGCATTTCCAGCGCATCCAGGAATCGTAGTGCTGCACCGTCGAGGTCCTGCTGGTCACTCAGTCGAATGAACCGTTCGAGGTGTGCGCTGGAGAGTTGCAGAAACACAACCATGCGTCGTGAAGGATCGGTTCCGTAATCTAATGCTTCACGAAGGAAGGTGATTGCGTCATCAAGGGCGCGCTCGTTGCCGCGTGTGCAGGCATGTTGTCTAAGCTTCAATGCAGCACTAGCCAACAAGCCAACATGCTCTGAACCGCTGTCCGGGGCTAATGCTACTGCTCGACGACTGTGGAGCACCGCATTATCGAGATCCTGTCTATCAGCCTCGTGTTCAAAACGTTCTAGATGTGAACGTGCTAGATAGAACATCGTGGTAGAGTGAGTTTGCGGATCGATGCCAGCCGGTGGGGCTTCTAATATTTCCCGCCATTGCAGAATAGCACGGTTGAGGGCAAGTCTGTCGCCATTCTTCAGAAAACGTTCCCGGAGTGATACCGCAGCAAGGCTCAATAGCGAAAAGTGGTTAAGACGGCCATGAGGTGCCAATTCTGCGGCCCGCTGACTATATTGTATTGCATCTTCTAGATCCGAGTTGTCACCCTGCTGCTCGAAACGCTGCACAAGTATCCTCGCAAGCTGAGTCATCCAGGTAGATAATGTTGGTGGGTCATCAGTCGGGAGTTCAAGTTCAACAGCTTCGCGAAAGCGCAAGATGCCCTCATCGCGGTCATTGCTATTATTCTGGCGATTGAAACGATCAAGGAGTGAAGCGGAATAGCACATTAAACAGGAGGATCGCAAGGGTACATGATCGGGTGCATATTTCAGGGCTTCGCAAAATTGTATAATTGAGTTGTCAAGGTCCTGCATATCTCCCGTCTCTTCGAAACGTTGTGAAGAGGTAATCCCAGCATTCATCAGGGAGCGAAAGAGTTGATGGGCATTGGGTGCTTCTGTATGGTTCTTCAGTCGTGTAATTGCACGGAGACGTTGAAAGACGAAGGTAGTCCATTCTATGAAGTAGGACAGGATACGCGGGATTAACATGATAGTAGTCGAGAATCAAGAGTTTGGGGATGGTGAAAGACTAAATAGTAAATACCTGGCTTGGTACAGCTTTTACTGCGCCTTGATCCTCATGTTGCCATTCACACGCTACCTTACGTTTGTCACCGCCATGGATTTCAGGACCCGCGAGCTGAGCTGTTTGATCGGTGTTTACGATTTGGCTGTAGGCAAGTATCTGATGGCTATGAGAGAATGGAGAATTGACGCGATGCAGATGGGTCACGTGATAGAGCCAAACGTACACTATTCCGAAAAAAAATCAAAAATTCCGACATGAGCAAATACAAACGGCATCTTTTCACTTCAGATGATCGCAGCGCTTTATGCCGAGCCCTGGCGTTTGTACAATCCGTCTCCGCCCGCGAACCGCATCGGATTCTACCTCCTGTATGGTAAGTCTATTTGCAATTATTTTGGTTTTCAAACTTAGATAGTGTCAACCCCTATAGTATGACTGCTTGGAATTCTTGTCGCTCCACCCATGACTTCTATGCTTAAGCTCAATTCTGGGTCTTTGGCGAATTGTCAAAGCGTATATTTCCGGTTGAGATTCCGATGACGGATACTGTAGGCGATTTAACGAGATCAAGAAACAGAAACAGGCATTCCGAGACATTGATGGAAGCTCGCTGGATCTTTGGCGGGTGAGCGTGCCTTATTGTTCTTATCGTCGTCCCTGGAAGGTTTCCATCCCTGATGGCGATTTCAGGCAGCAACTCCAGACGCCCTTCCCCAAAAACCAACCGCCGTTGTCCCCTATGACTATATCTTCTTAGGCGTGCCTCAGAATGGGCACCTCCACATCGTTGTACGGCCGCCTGATGGTAGTGAGTGCCAATGTTATGGGCGATAATTCTTCCTCGAATCGCTTACTCTTTCGCAGCTACCAGTTCGTCTAACGAATCTAACGCCAGCTCTGTTCCAAGTTTTTCTTGTGAGCAGATTAGATTATTCATGATGCAACAACTCACAGCTTTTTAGCCCACTGGAGCCCACGGCGCGACACAGTACGTCGCTTGTATCATGTGTTACTTGAAGAAAGACTTGTTCAGGCACGTTTCTTGCACTGCTAGATATCTTCGCTCGCAGCTAACCAATTTTCCGCAGGTTCGAGGGACCCCAGGCTGCGGCAAAACCACTCTTATGAAATTGCTGCATGCTTATATTCTCGAACATGCACCATTGGCTTTAGTTTATACCCAGCACTCGTGGCCCGGGCCAGAGGAGGCTACACAAAAGAATTCGTCACGTCGCGAGCGTCTTAAAGAAGTGGACCCAAGATTTCCCCGACAGGATGGCATCACTTTCCTCCTTTTCGACGAGGGGCAAGATACATACGAGGACCATCTTCTTTGGAACGCATTCTTCAAGGGGGTCGGTGACGGTCTTCACAGCCATTACTGCGTCATCCTATTTTGCAGTTATTGTAACCCATCTCCTCGTCCTGTGTCTTACCGTATTGGCACGCCCGTAGTGCTCCGTGATGCAGCTCGTATCTCTCTGTGGCCCAGGGAGGGATCTATCGGTATCTTGTTGACGCGTTCCGAATTTGATGAAGTCGTGTCTCGATTCCATCGCCCACTACGTCTGCACCCTGACCTTCTGGACATGATCTTTGACTGGACGGTTGGGCATGTGGGTGCTGTTGTCGAACTGTTGCGTGTGATATCGTATCAGGTCAGCGAAAATTGTATCGGCCTGAGTTATTCGTGTCTCCTAACCCTGTTCCCAAGAGAGTGAAAGAAACAGAGCTTGGGGAGCAGCTCACAGTAGAAGCCTTTCATGCCGAAAACCCCACTCACAAGCTCGTACGGTCACTCTCCGGCGGAGGTTTTGCACGCGGCCTTCCTATGGATGCGGAGGTCTCATCAGATGTGGTGGAATTGTTTAGAAACTTGCTCAAATATGGCGCGGTTGACAGAGACGTTAAAGATGAAGACGACGCCATCCGCAAGTGCCATCGTTATGGATGGATCCATGCCAACCAGACCACAAAGGAGGCAATTACGCGTTACTCATTTCCATCACCCCTCCACACTGTGTGCTTTCCTGGAGGCTTGAACCCTCGACCGACATGCCCCATTTCACTTCCCTCTTCAATCTAGCCCTCGATGCCATCTCCAAGTTCAAGCCTTCTCAGCTACGTCTCCCGATCCGCTCTGTTAGTGATGAGTTCTATCGTTCTATATTTGCCATCACTTGTGGGAATGTTTTTGTGTCCCCCGAGTTCGCGTCTGCAGGGAGGGTGCGTGTTCCAGGTCGCATCGACTTTGTTATCCCAGTAGTGAAATGGGGAATCGAGTTCGCTCAAGACGGGAACCGGTTGAATGAACATAGTTCCCGTTTTACGAAGTCTGAAGCGTATGAAGCCTGGCTGAAGTCAGAAGATATGGCTGACTACATTCTTCTCGACTGTTGCAAGAGCATTCCAAGAATACCATTTCCAAGTAAGTATCAATCAAATTCAAGTCTGTCCATCTGCGAAAATCGATTTATCAACTATCTAAATGAAAAAGACGAGACGCTCCAGTGTTTGGAAAAACTACTTTCTTAAAACCCTCATAACATGCAAGCACGAGTATGCGTGGTTGGATATCGCCCGAACCTGACACAGCGATCCAAGTCCGCAGTGACCGTTAGAAAGTGCCGACCATCGTTATCCCGGGGATCACCTGCATCTCCAGCGGTTCCAAGAAAAGCTCATTCACTCTTTTCGCATTGTTCTCCTGAAAAGCTCCAATCGTCTCTGCTATCAACTGAGCCTCCGGATCCGAGGGGTTGATGTGCGTCTTATCCTCCTGAACAAGGAGTAAGATCTCGGAGGCAGCGTTCATGAGACACACGTCTGTCTTCGCTAACACGGTTTGACCGCACATGTTGAGCCAGATGATTTTACGCGTACGTACGACCGTGTCATCCCTTTCATAACCTATGACTCGCAAAAGTTCAGCGGCAAAGTCAATCACCGCAGACTCCTCACCCTCCATAACCTTATCGCGAGATCGAGACGCTTGATGATGATCAGGGCAAGAGAAGGAGCATCTAGTCCTTGTACACGATCTTCATGCTGAACAAAGCCTACAGGGCCGACGCATGCAGGGAGATGGCCACCGAAAAAAGGAGTTGATCTTGCTCTTGGATGTCGATGTTGTAAGCCCCTAATTGGTTGGAAGTCCAATCACTCCCAGACTTTGCAAGCCTGATAACGTCTGCCAAGTGTGTGGTTCAATTACCCAAGATGGCGTTGATCAACAGACGTCAACAACGCATGATATTGTTACACGACATGCAGTTCCCATCAAATATGCATGCCAAGCAGTGGTCTCGTAGCGCAAGTTGTCACTGCACATGTCAAGCCTTATAGGGCGGCACCATACATGGGCCAATCAAAACTGCAAATCTTGCCCGTTGTTTAGGTTGTCTGTATGGGTGATGAGTCGGTTCCAAATTTTGATTGGTTTGCGGACGGGCTCCTCGTCTGACAAAATGACTGCCTCATCCATATCCTCAGGTGGCCCAGCAACCGCCGCAGCCCACGCAGCGACCTCCGACATATCATCAATGCGTGAACAACGAGCAGATGACACAGCGAGGACAACCTCGCTAACTTTTACGACAAAACCACAGCCAAAATACTGCTCGCGCGTGGCTTGTCCGACGACGCTCGCTCTGCACCTCCGCTTCATTTTCAGTCTCTTGTCCTGGACGCAGTCAGGTCCTTCTTCTTAGTCTAGTGCAGCAGTTTGAGTGGCACACCGCCCAGATTACAAACACGTGTCAAATTTGCGGAAACTCCCACAGTTCAACACATCACCACATCATCAGTATAGTATTCGAGTCCTTGATTGGAAAAGACAACACTGGCGAGGTGAAATACTGAACACTAGACAGTAAATTTGGAGAAATATTGACACATAGTAAATCTGATTTGTAGGCTCAGCCGCGTGCAACCAATTGTTGTGAAGAATACATTAATACCTGGTGGCACACCGCACATCGACCCGGATGGGGTAATATCGTCGTCGGCCGCGCAGCAATGCCCAGTTCATCTCCAAGAAAGGCAGCGAGTCCTTCAAGTTGGACCTTACGACGAGCTTGTGCACACCAGACTCGATTTGCAATCGTCAAGGACTCACCAAGTACTCTTCAACGTCTTCCGCCGATGCTAACTATGGGTCGTGTTCCCGGGTTCACGTCAATGCTTAATTTGCCCGAGGGGAGGCCAAACCAGGCCAAACCACTGCCAAGCCTCCCACTCTTGCCGATCCAAGGATGCATGGTGGGATCAATGCCCCGGCAATCACGGTTTTCAAGAATCTTCCCTGGCAGGTGCCGGCACAGTACTGTATGTAGCATTTCGCTTGTGAGACAGAAAATGGTCAGGTTCATTTGAAATTCATAAATTTACGATAAAAAGAACGAGAAGGCCGCAATCATCGGGTGATCGGGTCGATACCTTCAAAAGCGTTCTTACTGCTTCGTAATGGCAATCGTAACATCCCGGTTACTTGAGGTGTTGCTCGGCAGCAAAGCCTTACGTGTCCAGACCTGTCCGTGTTCGTTGATGGAATATAGACGGATCCGTCTTCTTCGCGGCACGTCCGTTCGCTACCGATGTTGAGAAGGAACTTGCTGCCCGAACTTCAAGCTTCAAGCTGCTCAACGCCTGTCCTCAACTCTATCGCTTACGCGGGCGTTTGAGTTCCTATTTTGATGCTCTTTGTCCTGAATCTAGTTGGCAACTTATCTAACTTATCCCGCAGACAATACTTACATCATACGAAAGGGTTACCAATTCCGTCATCGGCCATAAAGCCGGAGGATGTAGAACGCCGATCGGCTTTCACACGCAGCAACCAATGATATCGCAAAAAATTGTCCGAATTCCCTTAGTGGGACAAGTGGAACCTCCGGCTAAATCTTTTTCCGGCATGACCACAGTCTTGGTGCATCAGGGTGCATCTCGAGATCTTTGTGCAGCTAAGAAGCCGGATGGAGACCCGCAAAAAGAAACTAGCAATGAAAAGAATGGGCTTAAGGGGGGTAAAAAGTCATCAGTTCACAAGCATGGCCTATATCCGGTCACTTACCTTCTCACAGTGATACTGCTTGATGCTCACGTCTGATGGTTGATGAACTTATTATATATGAGCTCAAGAGCATAAATTATGCTGTGTGGAACCGAGCAACAGAACACGACACTCAGTATGATATTCCACTCACCAGCTGGGCCAATGCCCCACGTCCCAGATAACCTCACCATTCCACAGTTCATATTCGACTACGCTCACCCCTGTAGACCAGAGAGGGGACCTGATGTTCCTTGGATGATCGACAACGATACGGGTCGACAGTTATTCGCCGGAGATGTGGGTACATCAAAGCAGACTTTAGTCATGCATCTAACTTGAGATAGCTTCGGTGGCGCACATTCGCTCTTGCGAACTCTCTAAAGAAGAAGTACAATGTCGGTGAGTATACTGAGCACTGTTGCGTCCGACCGAGGGATAACGACACATTCTCATAATCAGGGGAGGATGATGTGGGTGCGTTGCCTCAACTTCATGCCGCTTAACAACATTTTGACAACTTCCCAGTGCTTGTTTTCAGCAGAAACCACATAGGTTGAGTCTCCAGTACACCCCCGCGTTAAATTCCAACCGAAATCAATGCTAGACTATCCGATCCTGATGTGGGCTGTTCACGTGTTGGGCGGCATCGTATCGTGAGAGCCTCGTGTCAAAGTCGTCTGAATTTGCTCACTTTCCATATTTAGAGGTGCCAATCCCGATTTCTCCGTCAACGAGCTGGTCTATCAAATCAATGAGACAAAACCCGTTGTTCTCGTGACGCTTCCGGATTGCTTGGAAATCGCCACAACAGCTGCTCAATCAACAGGGATTCCTTCAGAACGGATCATTATATTTGATGCACCCTCTACGCGTGTCTCTCCTGCCTATGTCACAGTTGGCGAGCTTATAAAAACAGGTTCGAAGAGCAAACGCGTTTTCAAAGAGAGGAAGCTCCTGCCAGGAGAAGGCAAGACTAAACTGGCGTTTTTTAGTTTCTCCTCCGGGACTACGGGTAAACCAAAAGTGAGCCTATTTCCCTTTTTCCAATAGACGCGGATCAACTATTTCTTCAGGCAGTGGCGATTCCGCATTATGCTGTCATGACAAATGTCATACAACTAGCAGCGCATAATAAAGTGAACGAAGATTATTGCTCTTGGGAAGATAGACGGTTCAGACCAGGCGATTCTGTGCTCGGAGGTTCGGTCCATAGTTCGAATTGACACCGCGTTTTGGACTGACCACGTTTTCGGTAGTGTTACCCTTATACCGTAAGTCTTCCATGGTGTATCTCTTCATTCTTCGTACTTACAGTCTGAAGACATATATGGCATGGTCATAACGGTGAGTTGTGTTTCACTGAATCCATCGACCCGTGTCTGTGATACACTAATGACGATTGATAAGCTACATTCAAGTCTATTCTGCGGGGTACGTTTGAATTCAGTCGAGACTGATGGGCGTGCTAACCGTGGATGGAGATGACCTATGTTTCGTTTCCCAAATTCAATTATGTCGAAATGCTTGAGAGTATCATGCGATACCGAATCACTCACCTGATGTAAATCCCGTCATTGTCCTCTTAGACTGGGAGCTAATCACGTTGCAGGCTTGTTCCGCCGTTGATCGTCTTGCTGTGTAAGGTATCGAAACAGTGGGCGCATTCCAGCACAATGGTTTAACTTGTTCATTCAGCATCCAGCTACCGAGAAATATGACATACAGCGGCACATCAGATATATTATTTGCGGGGCTGCTCCTTTGACCACCGAAGTGAACGAACAGTTGTTCCAGATGTTCCCAAATGCCCATATTGGGCAGGCATATGGTATTTCGTCCATTTTTGTTCGCAACATCGGATACTGATTGAAGTCAGGTATGACCGAGACTTGCACGGCGAACATTATGTTTACTATTGAGAGAAAAAGAGGCATTTCAGGAAGTGAGAAACACGTCATTTAGAAGAATCCTACAATTGTTGAGTTGCTATCAAGGTAGCGGGGTTCTTGTCCCAGGTGTCTTGGCTCAGATTGTCAAAGCCGACGGGACGCTGGGCGGATATGACGAGGAAGGTGAAATCATGATCAAGACTCCTAGTATGGCCCTTGGCTATGCCAATAACAAACAAGCGTAAGTCGTCTGAGATGGTGACCATTGAACAGGTGACGCACGGTATCTTTTTCTTGCTAGGACGAAGGAAACATTTATCGATGGGTACGTGTGCCTTTGCAGATTTCCTATTTCGGCTTTAACGCAATTCGTAGTTGGGTAAGAACGGGAGATATAGCAAAAATTAGGCGGGATAATCAAGTGTTCGTTGTTGATAGATTGAAGGTTAGTTTTCCCGTTGATAGTATCAGCGGTCGGCTTAGATTGACACGAACACGCAGGAAATTATGAAGGTAAGATGAGAACCAAGCTGTATTCACGACATTGCCGAATCTGTCAACAACCAGGTTAAAGGCTTCCAAGTCGCGCCCGCAGAGCTTGAGGGGTGTCTCCTGGACCACCCAGATATTGCAAGCGCTTGCGTTGTTGGAATACACGACGAATACAGTGCGTTTCCTTTCTCTCTGGGGTCGTCCAAAGCATCTGACAGACCGGACCGAATCCAAGGCGGTGAAGTACCATTGGCATTCGTTGTCCTGAAGACTACCGCGGCCGATCGAGTTGAGAGTGATCCAAAAGCAGCGCAAGACATCAAGCAGTCCATCATTAAACATGTCGCAGATAACAAAGTAAACTATAAGCATTTGGCTGGGGGTGTTGAGTTCATACCGTCCATTCCCACGTCGCCGAGTGGTAAGTTGCTTAGAAGGGTTTTGAGAGAAAAGGCGAGAGGGATGAGGAATAAGATCGCTCCAAAGTTATAGTTATAGCTGCGGCTGCGAGCCGTATCCAGTTGTATTCATAGTAGACAGTATGTAGAATGTTAGGGCCATTCGAATATCTTATGGATGCCTGAGTGAGAGTCTGAACGATTTCGCGTTGGCGAAAATTTTGTTTGTCCTCATTTGTGTTCTTCTCCCATGAAGTTACTCCTTGCCGTCAGACACAAGCAAATCATAAATGGGTGAGTGTTTGATATAGGCAGGAAGATTGGCAGTGCTGAGGCAAAAAAGCAAAAAGGTCTAGTCAAAGTATTTCATTTTGCCGCGATACCGGTGTTCTGACTATGCGCTGCCCCGAAGGTCCATTCCGTCTCGAATGCCCAGAATCTAATCGACTTGGGGACTCAATACCAACTGTGGTCGACCAGGAAACCCTACCGCCTAGAATGCCCAGAACAAGTTTGCGCCGCTCCAGCGTTGGATTCGGAAGCCTACGCAAGGACACTTTTCTAACAAGTACCTCTTTTCGCATACAACTGGGATTACCATGTATGATGCTCCTCGTCACCTTTATCATGGTTGGCATCAAGGAAAGTATATTTGCTATGACGTGTCGAGTCATTGTGTGGGTGCAGAGAACATCAATGCATCCGCATTTACATCTATCCTATGACTACAGTCCAGGTACGTATAGTAGTCACTTTTTTATGTGCTCGAGAGGGAACTTTTTGTATTGGACATCTAGACTTATCAATACAACATCGATAACAATCAAAGGAAAAAAATAAATCAAGAGTACAGACGTCAACCAGAAAGGTTCGTATTAGAAGTCATAAAATAACGCAAATGAGGATATTATCGGCCGCCACCCACCAAGGAAGTACGCATATAAGCGTTTGCGCCCATAGGAGCAAAGGTAGCTGACGGCAACGGAGTCGGGAGTGCACCCGTCTGCAACGCACCTAATCCCAGTGGAAGACCATGACCAGTCTGAACGCCGTTCAACCCGGGAGTCTGACTACGCTCCCTTAGTGGTGTACGATCATCTTTTTCCGCAATCGTAGCACCTCCTCGTGACGGGTCTGCAAACCCATTGACGAGGTTGAACGTCTGACCGAGTCCATATAGTTTCCCGGAATACTCTTCGTCGTCTATTTGGTTGTTGAAGTATATCTCGCATAGTTTGAAAAATGTGGATGCGGTAAGGAGGGAGTCTGAACCTGCTTGATGAGATGGACCGGTTCGCGCAACCTATGTTGGATGTGAGACGCCAGTTGGGGAGAAAGAACAGATAGGGAACGTACACCGAGATCGTCTGCTACCTCTTGTAGGCCGCCTTTTAGAGGTTTGCATGTTCTCATCAGAAATTTTATGTCATAGACTGTTGGAAACCAAATGTGAAGTAGCGAGAAAAAGTTATCTTCGCTCGTTGGCAACGATTCTGCTGTGAGTAGCTTGACAAAATATCCGAAGTCGTAGCCACTGGAGGGAGGGATGGGTGAAGGAGAAAGGCATTCAGTAGGTTTCTCAACCAAACGAGAAGCACAGACCTCCCACCTATGGAAAGATATCCATTTTGTCTCTGGCGCCAATACCAACCCCGATGTAATCATAAGCTCGGCAAAATCATTCGGTTGAATGCCACACTTTTCATGTCTTTCGAAATCGATACCAGACTTTTGAAGGAGTTCTATGGACTCTGGAGCATAGATATCCTCACTGATATCGTTAGTGGATCTTGTCCCTTGAACAAAGGTGTATGGGACGACGTACCCGACGCTAAACTTGAAGTTGAACTGCCAAGTACAGCATCCCTCTGGGAACTGTCCGTTCTCGTCCGCCAACGTGATTCCTACTTGGATGATCTTCAACAAGTCAACGTTACACCTCATGGTTTGATAGTGGTAATCCGAAGACGCCTTGAACGTTCCAATGGGACGGGCGACAACACCAGGAAACTCTGTATCCTGCAAACACGGTTACAAAATCAGGAGATTCCATCATGACTCGCCAGTGATAAATACCATTGCGATGTATGGATAAACGTCCACTAAATCTCGAATGACGCGCATCTCCTTCTCTAGGTTTTGCGCCCACACATCTCGTATGCGCGACATGATCAAATGAGGTTGAGGTCGGGTTGTGTGCAAGGCGGATTATGTAAGCGGCGTTACGTGTTACTCGGAGTGAGCCAGCCAATTATAGTATCACCCGTCTACGCCTATCTGCATGATGATTGAAGAACTTATAAGTCAAGATCTATCACTATATCATGGAGAGCACGTGGTATTACTGTAAATTTGGGGGGTTATCAGGTACAAGACCGGCGATATGGAGACTAATTCATGAAGGAGTGGGAATACCATAAGTACTGAAGGGGATTTGTTGCTCTGGAGAACTCGTATTTTGATATTACGCAGAGATTATGCCTGCCTAAATTATCCACTGGGCACAGTGTCAAATTGCCCGCGGTAACCTGGCATGGTTGGAAAAAATGCTTTGCGCCACTAATGCGTTCGTTATGGTTTATTTTGACAATCGATTCTGAGCTCCGCCGCGAAGCTTCTCAGCAAACAATCAACTTGAACGGTAAGTGAAGTATTATACTTAGTGGACAGACTTGCGATTTGCAAATCAGTAACCAATCAGATCACTGAGACCAGGTATCCAACTATGAACTGTAGGAATTGTTGGTGGTTGCCTTGGAGGTGACGGGCGGGTAATAGGTATCTCCGCATGACGATATAAAAAAAATCTTCTCTTAATGCAGCATTATTGGAAACGTATTGCCTTTACCTTAATCAATGTGGCACGCAACTAATTGTTCCTAGCCGAACAATTTCTTCGATGATTAAAATTTGCATCTAGATCACGCTGCTTGCACAGAAGTTGACCCAGATGGAGATACTACAACAAAAGTTAGCGATGGGATAATAATAACAAAGGTGCAGCTAATTTCCAATATCTCTCGTCGGGCTTTGAAATTCCATTTCTACAAGATCGTCATATATGCTCTCCAGTTGCAATGCGAAAAGGAGAATAATAGATTAATGATCTGGCACGTCATAAAAGGCACCGGGGTGCAAGATTAGGCGCCTACCAATTTTTTTCTAAGAGGCAGAAGATATCCTCACCATTCATTCTAGTTTCCTGTATGCTTCCTCGAGCTGCAAACTCATGAGTTTCGTGAGTGAACGCCTGTTTTCTGCTTGGTTCGGACAGCTTACTATCTACAACAGGGTTGTGAGAAGTGCTCCAAAACCTTTGTACAGAAAAGTGCCATGACACGACATATGAAGCGATGCTCAAATCAAATGTAGGTGTTGTACTATTTCCCTCGCTTCGCAACTCAGCTGAGTTTTGGCAGGATTTACCAATGTACGGTCGAAGGCTGCAGAAAAATCTTTTCCCAGTCTTCTCAATTAAGAGCTCATGAGAACGTCCAGTACGTTTCCGGTCATCCATTGCTTAAGGTAGAGGTGAGCTAACTTTCTAGAAAATAGTACCAAGAAGAAGCCGTATGCTTGTGGTATTGGCGACTGCCCTGCCAAGTTTGGGGACCCATCCTCAAAAGCCAGGCATGTCAAGGAGATACACAGAACGACGCATGTGAATGTGTGTCCTGTGGCTGGTTGCAGTACTAGGTAAGCCATCTCAAGGCGTGTATCAGGCTACCAGCTTATCTGCTGGTATTCTTAGGATCAAACGCAACTCCGCATACAATGCCCATCTTAAGCGAAAGCATGGTATTACGGATGTCAAAGCCAACTTACGGTTGCGCCAGCCAGTCTTGCAATCTCCTCCCGGACCCCCCAGCAACGACAACAAAATAGAATCTTTGTCCAATGCATATACCATTGACGAAAGGGATTCCGCAACGCCACTCATTTGGCAACCATCGATACCTCAAACGTTGGCATCACTGCAAGCTGAACCCAACGACATTTCTGTATACAGCCGAACGCGGCTACTTGGGGACATACCTGAAGTCCCGCTTGTCATAGATCCGCAATGTACGTGTTATGAACTTCAACTTCTCCTCTCAACATGTCGGTGATACTTTCACTTCCACAGTTCCACATTGGGGCAGCGATATCTACGCTCGAGCCTTCCGGGTCGATGGTTCCAGCTGCTTACCTCCGGACAGCAACGCTGCCAATGATACGATGTCATTGTGCTCCAATTACGGCTTCCACGACGACCTCTTCAGCAATTATGATATTTACAGCACTCACCGAAGGTCTACCATGGGATCTTCAGTATCGTCAAATTCTTGGCATTATGGTGCCTACTACCACATGTTCTCTGACACTAATTCAGAGTCAGCCCCACATTCAGTTTACAGCAGCGATCTGGCATCGTTGGGACTTCGTTCACCTACCGTTCCTGTACTATCTTTACCGTGTTAGACTTACTAATTAGTTGTTTAAATAAACCTCTGGTTCTGAGGCCGCCGAGAAGCCTGAGTGTTGTCCCTGGTTTGCCCCGGCAGATTGCTGCTGCAGTTGTAAACCTTAGACTTGGAATGGGTTGTCAGATAACTGCTCCGCCCAGTCGATGGTATGGAAATGTATTATACAAGCGCTTACTAGCGCGCTGAAGGTTCACTTGTGGAGATGGTCGTGTATTCTTTTAAGCCGTACATACGAAAGTACAATAGAAAGCCAAAATGGAGAAAATTTTGTAGTGAGAGGAAAACCAGAAAGGGAGGTGATGCATTGCGTAAGCTCGCAACCGATCAAGATCCCGAAATACAACACCAACCAAGTCTAGTGCACGTAAATTTCACAAATTTGATATAGTGGGCTTGGGAGCTCACATCTCAAGCGACGATTGACCAAATGGCAGGTCGAGCTGATGAGATGAGTGAATGTCAATCACGGAATGGGGAGCGCGGAGAGAGCGAGGTTGATTTACTTTCAAGAATCACAATCCCAATCCACACAAGACCCACGGCTAGTAGATAACGGGGAGTTAGACGATGTCGGCGGTGTTGATCACTCAATGAATCTACGACAACTTGAATGCTTTAGGACTTCAACCGAAATGGCAAGAAGATGTCTGACCTCGAAGTTCCACCGTTGCTGCGACCCCACATGCTGTCATCATCTGATAGCATCCCTGTGCCTTGGAGCGATTGAAACTGGCAGTCAAAAGCGACGTGGTCGATACAGGCCATATCTGATGGTTGTGGTGCGGCAATGTGGGTATTTGGTTGACGATTTGAGTTGACTAAATTGGTATTGAACATAGACCGTGAACCAAAACCTGTATCAAAAAGCGTCTGGAGCTGGTGAACGTTTTGGTGGTGGGTTGTCAGCGAAGAAGGTCGGGATTGAAGTTGCGAATAGTCATGAGACATGTAGTTACACCGTGACGATGGTTCAGGCAGATATCCACAAACTGATTTGCCATGGACCCTTTGCTGTACATCACTGGATCGTTGGGGCGTTGACATGTCCCTATACTGCAATGGGTAGACGGTGTGTTGCTGAGATGCAGTGCCGCGGAGGGACATCGGCGGCATAGTCGCCTTTTGCATGAGCGAGACAGATGGCAACTGGATCGCTGCAGCTGCTCGTGTGCGCGGCCTCGAGGGCCCTCGAGAGCGGGGTTCACGACATGAATATGTACATATCAAGCCCCGCGCAGTGCACCTTTTGCAGACAGGCCTGTCACCAGAGCACTGATAAGAACACAAGTCAGCTTTGATGTCTGTACAGCAAGAACAAGAGTTGGGATAGTGCATACCTTTGTTTTGCGTTCACGGCACTTATCACACGCCTGGGGAGTTCGCTGACGGCTGGAAGTCAGAAGCGCTCCGTCTCGCATGGTTGTCGATGTATCAAGCTGCGGAAAAGGTATGGAAGAGGCAGACATAGTTGACTGAGATTCCGACCATCCTTGTATGAGCTAAAGAGCATCTGACCATGTCTGATTTAGATGGCAAAAAAATACCGTCAGGAGTCTTAGACGGCAGATGATCCAAGCCGAACAGTGATCTGATCTATATTGTTTGGAGCTATTGTTTATTTTGCCCCTGATTCATTCTGGCCGAAAACTTTGATCAACCATGCCATGACAAATTTTATTGCAATTAATTGCACGGATTGTCAGAAAGGAAGTCCGCACAAATCAGAACTAACCAACGAACCTGTTTCCGATTATCTGCGCATCAGTGCGTAGAATCGGGCTTGGTATTGACTGAATGGATATTTGATATGCGTCTCAAGTGGTATTGTAGTCCGAACATTCATCGACACCATCAATGGTAATAACACTTCGCATTGATGCATCATCATGAACTATTAGCTCAGCAATCAGCCTCTCAATGTCTTTCCGCGGCTCATTCAACTCACGAGCGATATTGTGTCTACCGAAGCAAGTCAGCTCCCAAGCTAAAGTTGCCGTTGCTACATGCTCTGAAAAAGAAAAGGGCGGTTGGCACCCTATTTTCAGGGTGAATGAGGTGCTGCGCTATGGCGGATTTACCGACGCCGGTGGAGTCAAAGGACGGGCTCGACCGCACCGCTATTGTCGATCTAACTGCGGATCAGTTCCAGGAAAATTCCCGAGTCTCAGGATGGCATCGATGTTCTGAATATTGAGCGAATGAATTTGGAAAGCGTGTGTGTGTATGTGACAGAGAGACATGTTCCGATTAGACGTACCGTAGATGGAATTGTCCATTGTGTATGTCCTCAGCTCGTTAGTCTGCCAAGTCGGTATGATATTGGCATTAGCTCCGTGAAATGCTCAAACCACTGCATTGTTTGCGCAGATACTACCTGAAAACCTATAGCGATTGTGGTGATTCGTTATGACCTGCTTCTTGTGCACTTGCGTCGGATTTCTGATCATGTGCAAGAAAAGAAGGGCTTAGTGCTTAAAGGTCAACGAAGGCGAATCATCGTGATTGCCGACTATGGGGCGTAAATATGCACCAAGGGAAGGCTCTTCTTCCGCCAAAGTCAGTGTAGATGCCTTTCGACGGTTTAGATCAACTTGATCATGGAGATCTTCGGTGCGATTTGTAGCTCAACTTGAGGCATAGTGCTGTTAGGTGCAGGTGCGTAGTGAATTCACACCAGTCCAGCACACTAGAGCATAAAAGTGTTGATGATGCATCGTGCGTCAGGTCTGATAGACAGTCTGCGCAGATGTGAAGTTGAGCTTACGTTCAACCACTTCAGGTTCTAGCTCTAGCTGACGATAGTACCGACGCAAATTAGAAATCTATATGGTATATGTCGTCACATAAGACACTTACCCTTAGAAGCCAGGGGCTACTAGTATTATGTTCTAATACGTATATCCGTACATCCGCACAACAGCTGCTCGGGTCATGTTGCACATTGGAGATGAGAGAGTAGAAAGCGTGTCAACCTAGACCTTGCTGTTGGTCAAGATTTGCCCCCGTCAATACATACAAGCAAACTTGAGTACGTACACATGTTGTTCGGTCTCTTCGGTGTACGTGCACGGGTGGTGCACCGCAAGAGCCCAAGTTATGTAACATGTTTTGATCGTCGACCAAAAGCTGTTTGTTCGTCATCGGCGCTGGGTGCCGATGACGGTGCCCGCAGCTAGGGGTTGTATACTCCGAGGTATGAATATATGACGTCCGGTTGTCTCACTCCTCAGAGGCGTCTGAGGTCCTCAGATTTTTTCAATCTCCGACTACATGCCAACGACCGTATCGCCGGACAGCACTCCCGTAACCATAGCCTCCTCAGTGTCCCCAGATTCCTTAGATGCCTCAGAGTCTTGGGCTACCATCTACACCCCAGTGGCTTTGGATACTAAGGACTAGATATTTTTGGAAGTACTTATATCACATATCCGCGCTGCAGAGTTGTATCTTGTAGTTGTAATACTTGTATGTGTACACACTGCACAGGGATTAAATAATATCGAAGAGCGCCTCTTCTACTTCAGATGGGATCAAAAAAAACCGTGTCTGCGGCGGGTCTGCGGTGTTGAATTTGAAATATCGCTCGGCATCTCGGCCATCACGAGATTTGATCGGGGCTGAGTTCCTCATATCCTTACGGGAAGTCATCCACTCAGTAGGGCTTGTCCTAGGTTTGCCCCTTTCGAGTCTCGGCACGTTCACTTGTCTCCTGGAACGTTTGGTTGATGCGACGCTCCTCTATACTCCCAATAAAATGAGACAGGAGGCAACGGAGATTTCCGAGTATGGACGCCAAAGCTATTAAACCCGCGTAAACAACTCAAACAAATGAAACCAAACTTGTCTTTCTACCCACTGACTAGGTGAGTAGACATGCTCTTCTGCTCATTTCCTCTATCCAAACCCTATCGGTGCCCGTGGTGTACTCGCACCCAAGAGCCGTAGACGCCTTGTCTTGCACGTTCCAATCGATCTACCTTTGTCGGCATGGGGACCTTTAGGTCTGTGAGCTGACTGTTAGTTTGTGCGGCTTCATGCTGGGGTGTTGTCTCATAGTTGGGCCAGTCTTTTGACAGTCCAATGTGAGAATGTGAGACTTTGTCTCCTCCCGCGGTGACTATGAATCGCAGCGATTGGGATAAGGCACACGAGGGGCTTTTCCTTCTTCTCGCTCTAAACCGCATACTAGCTAAATATACACGTTTTTTCGTACCAGTCAACTCAGTCCCGTGAAACCAATAAATGGCGAGAGAGCCTGGGTTTAGGCTCTATGACTATGGTGCTTGTAGTAAGAGATAGTACCCAACCTAGTGAGTTGATATGCTGTCGTCCATATCGGTGTAAGTAAACGGTGCACTTGTTTCTCGTGCTCCAACAGGCAAGTGCAATCCTCATTTCAGAGTATGATCGCCACTAATGGCTGGATTTCGATTGTGTTTATTATCGATCTGACTAAATCATTGTCGGTGTCAGCGTTCTCAACCTCTGGTACTTTCTGCGAGCCCCGGAAATCAATGTCTTGTACGTTTCAGAGCTATGACGGTTGCGATCATTGAGTCACAGGATTTACCGCAGTCCACATGAAATTCTTGTAAGCAAAGTGATCACGACACTGCAGGTACTTTAGTCGCCGCAGCTGGACAAAACTTTCTCCTGTGACAATCACATATGCTTGCCATGAAGGTGTCTGGATGGAGTGCTCCAACGTAAATTCTTCTTTTGGTCACGAGTCTGTACGGAACGTAAGGTTCCGCCGAAGCCTGTTACTTAATGATAAAAGTGAATGTTTCCCAGCTTCAAGTTCACGTTCCATCCACCAGGCCAAGCAAAACGGGCAGCAGTGGGGGCCTAGTAACCAAGACTTGTCTCGGACAGTATTCAAGGCGGTTGTTTCTTTCCCTTTTTCCCTTTTCTTCATGTCTTGCATTATCCCATGCATTCTCATGTAATCGGATATTACGGTCTACAGGACACGCGAGCTACTCGGCCGCATTTAACTATTTACGTCAGCGGAGCGGTCTACACTTTCAAGAGCGGCGTTATTTACCTATACAGACATATCCTGACATGAAACGATAACACCCAAAACTCGGACTCATATCCGAGACTCAAAAGGTCCGTCTCAGCGTTTTTCCTGCACATCATGTGCTGATGTGCATTTCTTCTATGCCGCTGCTTGCGTTCAAACGTTCAGCACAGTCTCAGCGACAAGTCACGCATAACTACCAACGAATTCATGTTCCCGACTACCAACCGTCAGCGATCTTTTATCTTTGAACGAGTCATAATCACCGCATTACGATTTGTTCCAGACACGAGAGTTTAAATACTTGTGTGACTGCAGATATCTAGGCTATTCCCGGATTTACCACTCCGTCATACTTTTTGTATCAGATCGTAATCATGGTCTTGGATTTCGGCTCCATCATAAATCACTCCTGGTGAAGTTAATGAGTTGAAAGAAGAATCTAGAGGTCGAGTCGATTCACAGCATCGCTAGTGAGCATGATTTTCGATCCCATGGTATGATTCAAGTGACTACTTATTTGTAGTGTGATCTTCTAAATCATGGAAAACAGACTCGCAGCAGGCCTTAACAGTATTCGTACTACAGTACAGGGAAGAAAGTACTTAGCGTGCTTTAATACTTGTGCAATGAATGCCAGGAATAGGAAACAACGGTAGTAGTTAGCAGTAGTGAAAGCGGGTTGATGTGTCCATGGTCGAGTCAATGTGTATGGGGCGGTGAAGCTTAAGATATCACATTAGTTTGCCAAATTGAGGATATATTTATTAGTCGGTCCGATAGTAGTGACTAGTCACTACTATCGGACCAACTAATATGACTGAAGAGAATTGTGGCGGACAATCCAAACAAATCCAAGCAGGTGACTATTCCACAAACACGCTCAGTTTCCCTTTTTTCTGAATAAATAACATTACAATAATACAGCTGAGAAAGATGATTTCTTTCAGAACCATGCCATAAAACTTGTTTCTTCCAAATCGACTGTCAGGGCTCCATGATCAAAATTGAAGTTCTCGCTTTGTCCAATTCGCGGCGACGAAGGGACGAAAGGAGTTGGCTGCGCCGAAGCGAAAGTGTACCGTTCTTCTAGCCCCAATCCATTGCTGGCGAATTGATAAATGTCCGGAAGCCAGGCATCCGACTTGGAATGCTCCGGTAGGTCATCACCATGCGCACCGATGACTGAAAGTAGACCGGATATTTTTGGCGCTGAGGTGCATTTCATCTGCTCTGCAAATTCTACGAGTGCGGAGTGGACGTTTTGCAATGAAGGAAGAAGCTCAAACGGCCGTTCTTCCATGAACGCCCAAGTTAGTGACTAATCGCGCTTCCTCCTTTTGCACGATAACGCACCTTGTTGAGACTTACAGCTTTGATGTTGCAGATAACTACGTCGTGATTTGTCAACTAACTTGTCGACGATGGGCTGTCAGTCGATTTAGTTGCGCACTGCTTTGGATTCTCGAAAAACATACGAGAGCCTTCGCGCTAAATGGCAATATTTGGCCTGCCTTTAGGAAAAGGCGTGATATCGATTCGAGGTCTTGCAATGCATACGATGCCAACGGTGTAGACGGCGCACGAGATATGAAGAGGGCAAGAGTGACCTGACAACGTTAAATAGTGTCAACGACGACACACTCGTCTTTCTGTCGAAACTCACAGCTGCAGAAAAAGAGTTGAACCAAAAATGCAAAAACCGAGCACTCAAGTCAGGTTCCTGATCAAATAGCGTTTGCACTGATTTGATCACCAAGGACGCCCCAAGGTACGTTGCTAAGACTGATGGGGAATACTGATGATGCAAATCAAAAAGGTCCGGTCCATTGATCGCCTCGGTGAAATACCGTCGATGCAATTGTAGCAATGCTAACAGCCGTATATGAGTGGCCGTGTCATGCTTTGCAAGAGAAGAAAGGAGGCTACCAAGGTTACGGCCCATGGAATAAAGAGCTCTCTGCATGTTTAGGAACCTAGGTGCGACTGCCCCTGTCTCGTTTACCTCAAGCAATTTAGGTGTCGGAAACTCGCGAATTTTACTATCCAAAGACAGAATGTGGGAGTATTCTGGAGGAGTCACCGCGACCATGGCTTCCAAAACCGGTGTCAAGCAGTTGATAAAGAACGAATTCTTCCAATCATGGTCTTTTCCATAATCAGAATGGCACGCCCGAGAACATCGAACGCTTACAGATGATTTCTTCCCTCGGAGCGTATAGTCCTGGCCCTATATATGACGGGGGCTTCGTGTCCACATGGGCTAGGCAGATTGACGGAGGTCTACCAAGTGAAAGGCTCTAACAAAGAATCCATGACTCAGCGCAATATAAAGGCTATCGCCACTCTGTACACTTACCATACGGCAGTCCATGTTCAACAACTCCCAAAATACTGCTCGACGCCGCTCAAATTCCTCTGGAATACGTTTCATCCGAGATCCATCACGATCTGAGACGATTCATCGATACCGATTTAATCACCGCCAATAGAGAACGTTATTACGCACGAAGTCCGAGCTGCGCGTAGGGAAATGACGTCAATCAAAATGATCCAAGGATGAACCAACTTCTACGAACCCCTTGCGCCAATTTTGCGACAAAGCCCATCAGATTCCAAGCATAACCGACAGCTTTTTTGTTATCAGAGAAGATTAGGTGGTAGTAAATCATGAAAAACTGCGAAAGTGAAGGCTGTTTAGGTGGAGTAAGATGATAACTGATCCTCGCTTACCAGAGTATGCAACACGTCAAAGTCAGGTTCTTCCATTAACGGGATTTCACAAACTGCCGCTCGAGCAAGATGATGATACGCCTCTCCATATACATTTCCCAATGGCTTGCTTAGGTCAACAAGGGAGCCGATTGCCAGAACCATGAGAAGTAATGCGAGGCGTCGAGGACTAAGAGATTCCACAGGAGTGGTGTAGCAGTAATGAAGAAGATTGGGTAGGAAAGTCTCTGAAGCATCTAGGTTATACCTATGTGAACAGCGAGAAGTGAAAATCCAAGAAATATTCAAAAGCACTTGCTTACTGCCAAAGAGCATTCCGCCTCGCTTCTTCGCATGTCGCCTGCGCGTCTGGCCTCGGAGGAAGTGCGTCTCGTATTCGTTTCCGAATGGAGAGATCCATCGACCAAGGAAATGGAAATGCAGTACTTAGTTGGAGGATATCCGGAGGAACATCCGGGGGTGTTGAATTTGGTCTAGAAGGGCTAGCAGCTGTGTCCGATTCAGCTCTAGTCGTGGTCGCTCCGGGCGTCATGACGCCACTACTGTTAATTAGGCTCAGAAAAGTCGAATCAAGCAGCATCATATACGAACAGGGAAGGAGATAATTCGTCTCGCACATTGCGATCTTTAGTATCCGATGGCGAACCCGAGACACCAGTGGTGCTTTGAGGGCTGTTCAACGTATATAGATCTTGCGACGTTTTGATGCTCCTGAGTTCGGGAGCTAATAAAGGATGGGCTTGATTCCCAGAGCTTGTTGGCGCTAGTGTTTCCAACGCATCTTCCAGCTGTCTGACTCGATCAGTGAGCTGGAATATTTTGTCATGCAATTGTTCGGTGTTGGCAAGTATGAATCTGATTCAGCAATGAGAATATGCGACAGGATGGCCAAGGACCATGGATCACTTACCGGCTGCCTCGACCAGATGTTAAAGCACCTGCTCAAAAATCGAGAATGATTGGACATATTTGGTTCAAGCGCGTACCTTCTGGACAAAGGCTACTACATCCTCTCTTGACACATGACTAAGAATATCAAGGTTGGCGAACGTTTGACCGGGAAAAAGGAAATCTCACGAACCTGACACGGAAACACGCGATCACACTAACGAATATTGTCATATTGGCAAAGAAGTGCGATGAACAATCTAACTGCTTACCTTGAGTTTTAATCTGGGATTTCCAGTTTCAGAGCGGTGAATTTAGGGGCACAAGGACATATGGATGGGAGAGAGCAAGGATCGGAAGAATATTTGTCACTACCACTGCACATACCTTCTGCACTCTTTGCAAGAGAGTTTACGGTGCTTTTCTGGAGGTTCTGGCCTCATTTTCGACTGTTTAGGACTCGTTTGCAAGTCCTGCCTTGGCTGTACCATTTTTCTTGCATCTTGATGGTGGCTGCCTCCGGGCGCAGTAGCAGCCTGGGCCCGTTCAGCTTCCAGCGAACCGATGAAAGCGGGACTTGGATATGGGATAGAAGCAGTACCAGGATCACCGCGAGCCCTCTTAAATGGCCGAGACGAGGAGGGATGGTCACGGTGGTCGCCACTATCTTGTAGTTCGCCACGATCTCTCATATCGTGGGGGTTGGCAAGCATCAGTAGCTGCCAGTGAAGCTAGACTTGGGGGAGTGCGAAGAGAGTCGTGAAGGTAAAGTGTAAACAGGCTGGTTTTGCCGGCGGAGCCGGTGAATCCGGAGATATAAGGCGAAAAGGGCAATTACAGGTTCAGGGAATAGTGCTCTTCTGAAATTCTAAATGATTGATCCACCGCATCCAAAGTGGATCAGTCTCCCACACGCTCTATGACTGCTTGCAGTGCTTGGCCCACTTCGGTCACTAGGCTGGCTATGTAGAAAGCATTACTGTATCGCTAGAATCTCATTCTAGCAGGCTCTAAAGGTGTGTATCGTAGTGCGAGAGAAAGAGGTGAAAAGTCCGTAAATAACACAGGTTGCGGGAATGACTCCCACATAAATTGTATCCGAAGAAATCGGGGATAAATGTGGCATTCCGATCGGACGCTGTTTTTAAAAAGGACATCAACCCTTGGTCGTTATTGATGCTGATAGCACCAATCTCAATATTAAGCGGATTAACTATTGACAGCGAGCTGGATGCCGACGACGACCCCGCTTGCGGACCGGTGGGTCCAAAGAATCCCGTGGACCCAGTACTCCTAGTAGTGGCACCTGTGTCGTTTTGCTTATACAGGCCCGCATGTGCCAAAACAGGAGACGTCAAGCTAGGAAGCACTGGCGTTACGTGGGGCAGACTGGCTCGAGAAACCCATGAAGGAGAAGGGCATCGTTTGGCATCTTGACATTGACAGTTCTTATGCATTGGGAACAATTCCTTTGTTCTTTGATGAACTTCCACGATACATTGCGCCAAGCTCGGATGTGCGTAAGCAAAGGAATCGGTTCGGTGTGCATAGCCTTGGTGATATCGCCTATCCTCGCCTTCCGAAATACAGTCTTCAAAGTGATGTTTTAGAACGTTGGGTATGTCCTGCCCTTGAGACCATCGATTGTAGATATCGTTCGCCTTGTCAATCATCACTTCCAGCATAGGCTATAAATAAGATCCAGCGATTAATGAGGGACCGAAAGCCGGGCCGGCACGCACCTCAACTTCAGATGCTCGAAGACAGGTATCCGCCGCTTTTGTGAATAGAATTCTCGCACGCTGGAGTTCTTGTAATGCCGCTGCTGCTAAAGACGTAAACGGCGCCCGAGATACAAGCAAGCAAAGTGCGACCTTATTCAGTAATCTGTGAGAAACAACAGCGGGCATTAGTAAACGATGTTTGGCTTACAGCCGATGAGAACGCATTCGACCAGTATCCCAGAAGCCGGGCCGTAAGCCGAGGCTCACGCTGGAACAAGTCTTCGATGGTAGCAATCATTCTTGAAGCGCTGAGGAAAACAGCCACCACGGATGGCAAGTACTTGTTCCACCGATTCATTGGTTCCTCTGGACTGTTCAGCGCACGAATGAACCATGCACGGTGAAGTTGCAACAGCACTATATCCAGAGATCACGACATCAACGTCATAGAAAAATGCCTTGAAACACAACACCTCACCAGCTTCAAATGCGTTCGAAAGCGATCCTCTTTGTAAGAACAAAGCCCTTGACTGGCCATTGCGCAACGGTGCAGGAATGGAGAAGTCTCGTATCCGTCTGTCCAAGTTCAGTACTTCGGAATAATCCAGAGAAGGATTTGATATCGCGTCAAGAACAGGTGCTAGGCATTGAACGTAACATGAATGTTTCCACTCGTGGTCTTGTTGTGCGGTTGTAAAGATATTGCTCCGAGTACCAAAGATGACACTTACAGTAATGAAGACTTTCGGTTGGGTCACACCCTTCACCAGGTCCATAAGATGGACGAGGGCAGTCTGTGTAACTGATGCTTAACGACGGTGGCCGACCAAGCGAGAGCGACTATTCACAATGTGATTCTCATTGTCAATACCCACCGCGACATGAAGGGTAATAGTCAAAACTTACTAGGCGTGCATCCAAGTATAGTAATTCCCAGAATAACGCTCTTCGTTTCTCCACTTCTTCTGGAACGACTTTGGCCTTGTTCCAGTTCCGATCTATACAACGCATGCAGATACACACGGTGATGATCAATTCCGCGCGATTCGCACCGATGGTAAGCCCAGGCATCCCCAAAAGGAGCTAACTTACGAAGACCAATCTATATTAAGCAACTGTCAATCCACCTCATATGACATGATGGGGATAATAAAGTAACACACTCACGCTCTGTGCCAATTTTGCTGTAAGACCCATCAATCCCCAAGCGTACCCTGCCGCCTTCTTCTTGTCCGAAAACACGAGAAGGTACCATATCTCGTAAAAGAGAGCCAAAATGGTCATGACTGTCGTGTCTTCCATTACCGGTATTTCGCACAGTGCCGCACGGGCATATTGATGGTACCGTTCCGCGCCAGGGGGACTGGTATCAGGTGGATGGCGATTGGTGTCAACCTGACACCCGACAGCAAGAATCATGAACATTACGGACATCTGACGAGGACATAAATCTTGAAGTGGGGACTCATAGCAATGATGTAGGAGGGTGGGGAAGAAATTTGTACTTAGGTGAGGGTTATATCTGCTCCGCGAGGAGGATTAGGAGAAGAGCGGAAGCCACGAGCCAGTTCAGAATCGAGACACTTCAGGGAGAGAAATCGGACACCCACTGCCAAAGAGCGTTCTGAGACGTCTGCTCCCAGAGATACTGAGCTTCTGGCCGATGCGGGAGCATGGTTCGCAGATGCTGCCGTAAAGGAAGATTAGGCTGTTCTGCCAAAACTTTGTCCGAGAGCGGGAAATTGTGGCTGAGTTTCTCTATGACGGCCTCGTAGTCTGCATTCTCGCCCGTACTAAAACTTGGAATCTAGACGAGTTCCTGGTCACGTTCGACGCGAAATGAAGAGAAGAACTCACGGTTGAAATTGTTGCGGTATTCCCCCCTGGAAAGTTATCCTCGCTTGCAGACTGGCACGAAGACGGTTTGTCCATTCCATCTTGGGATGTACCCTCGCCTTTGTCTTGCCCTTCTCCGGTGTGATCTTTGTCATGACTCGTTTGGGAGCTGTTGTACAAACACACGGTGCTCTTTATGCTCAGGAGGTCGGGAATCATCAGCGCGTGAGGTTCTTCCGAAACTTGTGACTGTACCGCTTCTAACGCTTCCTCAAGTGATCGGATTCTATCACTCATCTCATGGATTTTGGAGTGTAGTTGTTCAGTATTGGCGAGAATAAACCGTGTTCCTTTCCCAGAAACGAGAACACCTGTTTAGATAAGATATCATAATATATTTTTAGAATAAGCGCGATAAACCGGAAATGCACATACCATCGGGGCATATTTCCGCACACCCGCGTTTCTGCGAGGAAAGGAAAGATATACAACGTTCAGAATGTTGTGAGCACTAGAGTGCAACGCATACCTTGCATGAAGCACAAGGAAAACTTCGGTCGCACTAAATCCGTATATGGTAAAGACCAGGGTGAATACTTCGAGTACAACCCAGCACTCACTTTCAGCTTCAGCCTAGGGGAAATTTTTTGCATGAGCTCACTGAGTAGTTTACGACGAAAGGTAGCATTACCTTCTACACTCGCAACATGACAATGGTGCCTGCCGGATAAGAGGTGAACTTGGGCATGCGCTAGCAGATAATACGGGCCGTACCTTCTTTCCACTCTGCTTTTTCGTTGCGAAACCGTCCGTAATGAAGATATGACCGACGGGTGGTGGAGGTTGTGGTGGGTTTGGGTTGTGGTTATTGTGATTAGAATTAGACTCCTCTGAACGTGGCTTTGAAGAAGATTTGCGTGCACGTTTCAACGGTCGTGGATTAAGTTCATCTTGAGCGTCATGATCACGGTGAGAAGGAGCGTCAACCACAGAAGGTGACATTGATGAGTTATAGCGCGCGTGTAAGGGAGTGCGTTAAATTCGGAGAGGCTGAAAAGAGATGGTAAATAGGGTGCGGGAGCAATCATGATTATTTACATACTCGTGGCAAGCTCGTCTGTCCGCGGTTAGGATAATGAAAAAACCACAACCAGGTTATTACCCCATCACAAGTGTGACCGAGAAACTCCGTAAATGATGCACTAAGCCAAAATAATGCACTTGATCCATCATTCTGATCTTGAAATTTTGACAACCTGATGCCTGCTACGCTCACCTCACTGCCACACTTGCACTGCAATCTACTGCAATTGACGAGATTGCTGTTAGTACAGGTGAAGTGAATGAGGAAGCTTCACCATAAAGAGAAGGACTCGCGACGCACCGGCGGCAACCGGCACTGAGCGCCCTCTAGTGGCCTGGGCCGTGCAATCACCGAGCCCTTGAAAGTGTAAGCAATGATAACCAGTGCGATTTAAGTTGGAATAGTGGAAAAGGCACGACTCCGCAGTTTCTCACAAGCGAAATGTGTTCCTGAGCGTGTTTTACCCATGATTATATTGTTTGCGTCATCCAAGCGCGCCTCAAGGCCTGTGCACGACTTTGCAACGTTTCCCAGATCCATCACGACACTTGACGATTGTGCCAATCACAGATAGTAATATGAAGCAAACGCCTACGGATGCCGAGATGCCCGCAAACCGTCTTCGATTTCATCAAGTCAAACCTTGCGAATTCTTCTTCGCTTTAACAGAAACAAGGGCCGTATCATTGTTTTGATTGGTTTCGGTAGTCTTCTGGTCTGATGATTAGCTGCAAGAACTACTTAAGCTGCAGTGATCAGCCAAGGTGCTTTCATGAATCCGTTCTTAGGTCGGGAACCCACGAACTAACGCCGCAGCCAAAAGAGGTACTTAGCTAGTCTAATGACAGGTATATTGATAAAACAGGTTACAGTCCGATTAGATCGGGATGTTCTGGTACCCGTTCGTTGGCAACTGGCACAAGTAATCTCGCAGTCGGCGCTTTTCTACTAACTGAAGGTCTCACTTACTAGAAAACTACAGATCAGAATTTCGTGTCGTAGATTTCAAGTTTTTTTTTGTTCGGGTCCTTACGATAAGCGTCAAACACGGCACACTCCGCTGATCATTCCACAAGGTTAGTACCAAACGGGCAGAATGGCAACTTGAAGTTGAACCGTGAACGAGGACCGGGACCCTTTACGTTGGCATGCTCAACAAAAACGCTATAACACTAACACTACTTAGCTATCACATCCACCGCCGGGTCTCCGGCTCGAAGCCGAGCCTGTGCTATTGGGTATCTTACCGCATCTCGGCTCGCTCTTTAGCGATAGACGAGCCTCAGCTTACTCAACTATGTATATAATAATGGTTTTGGGATACTTTTCGTCCCTCCTGCTCACCGGCCGTAACATTGCATCATGCCGTACACGACCAAATATGGAAGTGTGGACTTTCCGACAATTTTCACCGCATGTCGAGCACGGCCTCCACATCCTTGTCTATCGTCTACCTCACGTCGAGGAGATGCATCCGGTCCAACAGTGTGGAAGGGTGTCGACGCAGGAGCGCATGGTGGGAGTTGAGGGCGTTCCTGGAGCTGGTCTTGTTCTTCTTGAGCGCCCTAAATTTGCCTCTTCATCACCACTCCCATCTTCTCCGGTCGTTCTTCATTGAGTTACACCTCGGCACAGTGTAGGGGAGTTCAGCCGAGGCCAGGGGGGGGGGGACTTATAAACGGGATGAATGGATCTCCCTTCCTCGTTTCCGCCTCTTTGAGGCTTTTCTCGTCCTCCTCAAGGAATGATTTACTTTCACCGATGCTCGTATTCGCCCAAGCCGTGTTTGTATGGGTTGTGAAAGCAGACCCATTGGACACAGTCGATAAGCCAAGGATCCAAGCGAAGCGCGGTCTGTGCGCATCGTGCAATCTGCTCGGGGGAAGCCTTCAGGACCATCATTGTCGTTGTTAACGGGGTTCGTTGTGGTATTGGCATGCGAGAATCCGTCGATTGATGGGTCGTCATCATTGGTCGTATTGGTGTGGTTGTCTGGAAGACTATCTTCGAGGTCTTGCGTTGATTTCTTCTTCTGTATCGACCCAAGGTTCTGCCTGAATGCAGAGGGGTAGGGAGTATGCGATGGACTTGACTGGGTGCTGGTTATGCAGAGATTGAGGTCACACTGTTCATAGCTCGGTCTAGCGAACATCAAGAGAGAGAGGAACCGACGCTCTGCGAAAACACTTCATGGGAGAGATCATGGGCTGAAAGCAGTGAAGAATGGTGGTTTGGTGATGATGGAGGTGGAAGTATTAACATGCCGGGAACAGGAGGCTGAGGATGCCTTGGATGCAATGTCCTTTGTGCAGAAAACCTTAGCGATGCATAAGGATAGTGTCGAGTACAGCGTGAATCTTGTTCAATGCAGCAAGGAGTTGATGGATGGAGATAGTCCGCGTCCTTGATATGCATTTTAGTCTCCCAGTCAAAAAAGAGCTAAGAAAAATACATCAGGAAAAACGGGATTTGATAATCTGGAGCTAACGCACTTGTAATAAGCGCTAATACACCTAAAAACTAATAATGCCAGTAATTGAAGTAAATCAACATAACCAAATATAAGAATTAAGTGTGGTTATTTGGTTAGATTTACCGGACGAAATAGGAAAGGTGTAAATTGATCGTAAATTGATCGGATTTTCGATCTCCGCTCCAAACACAAACCTTAAGTGCCCAAGCCAGCAAAACACCTGTAGCCAGGCTGTGGAAACAAAATTCAGAGTAATTAAATGTAATAAACAACTCAGACTTGTATGAGAAGAAAAAAAACGGCTGCAATCACTGGTACAAGAGGCTCTGTAGAGTGTACCAGGCAAATCTAAATTTAGCCCAGGCCACGGCCGAGTTAGGCAGTTAACATCAACATTGATGGATGGCCCTGACTGGCTCACAGGCAGTCACAGGCTCACCATCAGGCCGTAAATTGAGCCTGTTGGCATAAATTGAGCTGTAAATTGAGCTCAATTAATTGGTAAATTATCAGCCGCTAAGTACTTAACCAGTGAAAATTACTACTTAATTTACTTAATGAGCTGA
>KN818321.1:25252-40931 GCA_000827485.1 Amanita muscaria Koide BX008
TCGAGAAAGGATTTGTGATAGACATCAATGAAAGGCTTGAATTTGAGTAACGATCGCATTCTCCGTAGCTTGGTGCGTAGGCCTTTCTTAGAAATGTTCATGAGCGTTGCATCATCTTCGTGGAGGCCGCTCTTCTCTATGGAGCTGCGGGCAACCAATAAAGCAAGAAAAGTCTTCAAGAAGTCCCGGTCTCGTGGCCGTTTCAGGATTTCCAAAAACAATTCGTCTAGTAATGCGAATGGCGACATATTCCCACCCGTCGTCAAGTTCCGAACGATATTGAGTAGGAATTCAGGTTCATAATCCTCATCGCTGATGAACCTAATGACAACGGACGCAAATATGAAGTTCCCCGATGATTTGGAAACGATCTCCTCGATTATCTCCTGTCCCGGCCATGTTGGATCAAGACCCCGGTTGGACGCGATCTCAAGGAATTTGTCCTTCAGGTACATTTGAATATCGTGATGTGAGTCGTCGAGTTTAGCCAGATCAATGGAAACAGTGAAATCCTTGAACTTGTCGAGAGTTTCTTCTATCAGGGCCTCTGGCCTACTGACGAAAAGGAACCGTAAGGGGAAATGATGGTTCTTGACGGCGTTCCCGATAACGGCGAGCAACCTCTGCTGAAGGATTTCAATGGAACACTCGTCGACGCCATCGATGATGACAACCGGAGCCCGGTGCGACATTTGAGAGGCAATATTATTAGTTGGCTGGAATGAACGAGCCACAAGCTGCTCAAACTGTGGCTCGACGGCTTGGGTTGGAAGGTGAGGAGTTTCGTCGAGCGCATGAACGATGAATTCCTTGGTAGGCGGGATTGAGAACGCAAGTTGCCAAGCTATTGTTGGAAATAGTCGAATTCCATCATTACGGCTAGGATCAGATCTATAAAAGAAAAAGGTAGCAGCCACTCCCCGCTTCTTATATTCATCGGCCATTGTCTGTGCTATCGCCGACTTTCCGGCTCCGGCGGGACCATGAAGCCAGATAATACGATCGGTTGCATTTGGGTTGTCAAACCAATTTCGCAACCGCGTCAACACAGTTTTTCGCGTTCCAGGATGGCAACGACGGTCAGGATCTTGTTCAGCGGAATCGTGAAGGGCGGCGAATGAAACAAATCCTTTCAAGTTTTCCAAGCCTTGAAGTTCGATCAGATCAGCCAATCGATGAAATGCAGAAAACGACACACCGTGAGTTCCACCATAATTGTTTACCGTAGTCAGTTTACCCTTATTCACACCGATGTTCGTGAATCGAGGGTTGCCGCTCATATTGACTTGAGCACCTTGAAATTGTGTCGCCGTGGGAGCTGCCCCAGGCTCGGCAGAAGTGGGAGTTGTGTTACGACCACGTTGAAATTGTGGTTGAGGTGAAGGAGGTGCATGTTTCTGGCCCTGGCTATTTAATTTGGGGCTGTCGAATCTTTGATCCTTTGCTATGAGACACTGCAGTAGTGTGTGGTACCAACGTTGCTGCTGTTGCTGTTGCTGAGGTTGTGGGTGGGGATAATAGGCTAGCTGAGGCTGAGGAGATGCCTCACGTTGCCGAGGGTAGCCTGCTGTAGTCAAGTTATAATTTGGTTGAGCAACCAGCTGTGGAGGTGGCTGAGCCACAGGAGGCGGTAGTTGTCCTGGCGGTGCAGGCGTCTGCCGAGGGGCGCTGGTGAAGCTCATTTTTTCGCGTTACTGTAGTATGATATGCAGTGATCAACAGCTGTGAGGCACCAGACATTTCCCACCATCTCTCGAATCCCTTCAGCTGCGATCGTTGTTTCCGCTGTGTTCTCGTTCTCCCCTACCTTTCTCTTACCGTAATTACAATTGCAAAGACTTCCCCCGGGCTGCTCTCGCAAAATACGGTAGATTTTAGTGACCACTACCTATGTGGCCCACTATCAAATGTTTCAGTTACAAATACAGGAGCGTTTGGAACAATAGGCGTGGTTTTTGGCTGGGTTTGACGTCTAAAACCCTCGACATCAATGCAGCTTTGCACAGGAGCTTTTTCTCTTCTACCCTTAGCACATATTGGTCAACCTTCTGAGCCCAATTTCCGGCACCACTTCTTTCAAACTTCTGCGGTGGGAAATCGACGGCCATGTGTTCAGGTACTACGAATATGAGGCGTCAGCTGAGCGTCGGGCCGTCGTTGGCCAAAGTTTGTCAAGTTCTGTGTTGTTAAGTACGTTTGAGCGACGGTTGAATACGTTGCAAATCCGAGACAGCGACAAGGTGCTGCTGGTTGATTGTGATTTGAAAACCAGTGAGGACAGATTTTGAGTCGTAGAGAATGGAATCAACAGCGGCGGAGCTTCCTTTTTCTCGACAAATTCGTTGAATATAGTGGGGAGAGATTGTGACCGAAGGGTCTCGCGGCGGGCGGGACCAGGATAAGTCTAGTTCAACTTGGTGGTGGCTTGATGCGCACTCTTGGGAGATGGACATTGTTGACCGCTAGAAACATTGAGCAGTGTGGTTCACAGCCCGAACTATGACGTAGCGTACTTCATGATTGTTATTATACATGCCACCTGCGGCTCGTACTTATACCCAGTAAAAGCGAACCTCCAAAGCGGCTCCAGCTCAATGGCCACCAAAGACACTTGATCGCAATCTTTTATGAACTAGACCATCCTTCCGACGCTATACTGTACAAGTGTATTAACAATGGCGATCTGAATAAACATGCGTAGTGAGTAAACGGTTAGGTTAAATCCCATGTTTCCATTTCTTTTACAACGTCCTCCATAGTCGGAAGGCTCTCCGGACCCTCTGCGCGGCATCGCTCAATGAGCTGCATTGCATCTTCAACTAGAGGATTGGAAAGGTCTTCTTTGTGACCGTCAAAACACACCTATCAATAATCAAGTCAAAGCAAAGTTGGAAAGACAAAATGTGAGGATACCGATTGAAACAGGCGGGCAAATGCGGATGTGTTGGATTCATACGTGCAACCGACCAAAATACTATATTCTTCGTGGCAATAAATCGATGCCTCCGTAACCCACCATGCAAATAAACCGATAAACTCGAACTTTGCACTGAGATTCGAGTCCAAAAAGAAGTATTTCTGGCAAAATAAACGGTTATAATAAGCCCATCGAAAATGCGATAAAACCCCCTACTGATTCAACACAACCGGAGAACAGGGCGACGTCCATGGAATGGATGTATCGGATAGTCCTGGCTACCTCTAGAATCTGTGACAAATCCGTGAACATGATTTTCAGAAGATGGTCGTTACTACTTACTACTCTGATTCTTGCAACCAAATCTGGGTTTGATCTTTCTAGCCAGTCATGGACAGATTCGCTATGTTCGTTTTCATGGCCACTGGCCAACCTGAGCCCGTCGCTTCCATCATATATGCCTAATACCGGAACAATGTAATTATGATCTAGAATTCTGCTAATGAACGCAGACTGGCACTCCATCTATCTTGCACATGAACATGGTCAACGGTGCACACATTATGCATAGACTCACCTCGAATAATTCGGATATGGGCTCCTGAATATAACGTCCATGTTTGTTCAAAAAGAGGGACTGCGGAAGGCGTGGTATCCTTGCAAAAAATTCTGATGCCAGCCTAGCAGCCTTACACGCCACATCTTCGCCGCACTGACTGAGAAAAGACTCATTGTTGATCAGCTAGGTCAACTTTGAGATCTTCGTCATTGGAAATCAAATAAACAGCGTACCAAATCGATTAAATCGATCAGTTTTTGGGCATCTGAGACGGTCTGGACTCTTGCCGCAGTCTCAGCATAATCGAACGCCAGTAAGGAGGACACCCGGTCGATCATTGCCCTATTGACTACCGTCTAAGCGGTTGTTAGATCATTTACTGTGCAACACCTTTATCACATACCGTTATCTGAAGACAAGATAGCAATACAGAAAGAGAGCTATCCAAGTCTTTTTCAGGTACGTTTTGCTGGGCCTCTGCCACCAGGGCGGGACTCCACTCTGTAACAGGTTCTTTCATGTTAGACCCCGGTGCCTGAGAAGCAGCGATAGGGTGGAATTGTCCTTGCAAAATCACTAGGTGCAGAAGAAGCTCGCGCATAATCTGAGTGACACGACACGCCTGGAGCTTCGACGTCTTGAGAAGTTTATCCTGAAGATCCAGCAAAGGCTTTAATGCCTCTTGCCAATCTTCGACAGGCAGTACAATCCTCGGCGGTAGGCTCATTACGATGGATTTAAACGCGGGACTAGAACGACATGTCCCATGACTGGGATTCATGCTTACTTTAAGCATCGATCCTACGACAATGCAGCAGACGTACCGATTGGGTTGTTCAATCGCCATAGAAACATGTCGAACAACTGCATCTACAATTAGCTCCAAGTATTGCTTTTGTCCGCCGTATCTGCTGACATGGTATTGACCAGAGCGAGATGGATCTTGCAAAAAGTCGAGAAAGGATTTGTGATAAATATCAATGAAAGGTTCGAATTTGAGCAAGGAGCGCATTCTCCGTAACCTAATGCGTAAGTCTTTCTCGGAAACGTTCATGAGCGTTGCATCATCTATGTGGAGATCATCCTCATCGATGGAGCTGCGAGCTACCAATAAAGCAAGAAAAGTCTTCAAGAAGTCCTGGTCTAGCGGCCGTTTCAGGATTTCCAAGTATAATTCATCCAATAATGCGAACGGTGATGTCTTCCCCCGCGGATTCAACTTCCGAATGATGTCAAGTTGGGATTCAGGACTATAATCCTCGTCGCTGATGCATCTGACGAGAGTGGATGGTAGTATAAAGTTTCCTGAGGATTGGGACACAATCTCCTGGATTATCTCCTGACCCGGCCAGGTTGGATCGAGACCCCGGTCGGACGCGATCTCAGAGAATTTGTCCTTGAGGTACTTGTGAACATCGCGACTTGAGTCGTCAAGTTTAGCCAAGTCGATGGAAACAGTGAAATCCTTGAATTTATTGAGAGTTTCTTCTATCAGCGCCTCTGGCCTGCTGACGATAATAAACCGTAACGGGACACGATGGTTCTTGATGGCGTTCCCGATGACAGCGAGGAACCTCTGCTGAAGTTTTTCATCCGAACACTCGTCAACGCCATCAATAATGACAACCGGGGCCGGCTGTGACATCTGAGAGGCAATATTATTGGTTGACTGGAATGGATGAACCACAAGCTGTTCAAACTGTGATTCGACGGCTTGGGTTGGAAGGTGAGGAGTTTCATCAAGCGCATGAACGATGAAATCTTTGGTAGGCGGGATTGAGAAAGCGAGCTGCCAAGCAATTGTTGGAAATAGTCGATTTCCATCATTACGGCTGGGGTCCGATCGACAGAAGAAAAAGGTGGCAGCCACTCCCCACTTCTTATATTCATCGGCAATCGTCTGTGCTATCGCCGACTTTCCAGCTCCAGCAGGACCATGAAGCCAGAAAATACAATCGATCGAATTGGGATTGTCGAACCAATCTCGAAACCGCCTCAAAACGTTTTCTCGCGTTCCAGGATGGCAACGACGGTCAGGGTCTTGTTCAGCTGAGTCGTGAAGAGCGGCGAACGAAACAACTTTTTCCAATCTTTCTAAGCCTTGGAATTCGTCAGATCATACAATCAATGAAGAGAGAATGACATACCGTGAGCTCCGCCGTAATTGTTCACGGTAGTCAGATTACCCGTATTCGTACCAATGTTCATCAGCGTAGGGTTGCCACTCATATTGAAATTTCGGGCGCCTTGAAACAGTGTGGCAACAGGGGTCACCGGAAATATGGTTGGAAAAAACCATGGGAAAAAGCCAAAGATAGATGCCGTGTACGTGCGTTGAGATTGGATGGAATACTGGGGTGCGTCAGTGGATTGCTCTGGGTTCGAGTGTGGGTCGGTGTTACTAGAAGTGGAGGATGGCATGGCAAGGTTTAAGTTATAGTTCGTCGGACAGTGACAATGGAGACGCTGATTGGAAGGATTATGATGCGCTGACGTTCAAATTATGTATTAGCCGAATGTCATGGACGCTTTGTCTACTTCATTGTTTGTCGCAAGCTAAGTACCAGGAATGCACCCTCCAAAAGCATAGTACTATCGTATTGCAACAATGTATACGACGGCCAAAGTAAGATGTTTACACTCTCGTCACATTGGGCTTATCAGTACCGGTCATCGCATCACGTTCCTCTTTCAACGACCTCTCTGTCTCCGTCTCTTTCGTAGACGCTCGTCAGACTCATCTCACAAAGATATGAGTCCGCTCATAAGTTGATAACTGAGTTGTTCAAAAAGCGGGATCTAGAGAGAAGCTGCCACGCGGTGGTGCTTAGTGGTCGGCAGTCTTGGGAGTTGGACATTGTTGACCGCGAAGGAGTGGGTAGAAACTTTGAGCGGTATGGTTCACAGCCCGTGACGTAGTGTACTTTAAACATGATAGCGATGTTACTGTTGTTAACAGGTCCGCGGCTTGTACTATAATGCCCTACAGTAAAAGGATGGAACGGACCTCGGGCCGCTCCAACCAGCTCGGCACTTTAAGTATTGCAATCCTTTAGGAATTAAGGACCATTTTCCCGATGTTATTAACAATACTGATCTGAATAAACGCGTGTAGTTAGGTTAAACCCCACGTTTCCATTTCTTGTACAACATCCTCCATAGTTGGCCGGCTCTTCGAGTCTTTGGCGCGACATCGCTCGATGAGTTGCATCGCATCATTGATTAGACGATTGGATGCATCTTTGACTAGACGATTGGAAAGGTTTGCATTGCAGCCTTCAAAACACACCTATCAATGATTAAGACAAAGCGAAGTTGGAAAGACAGAATGTGAGGGTACCGAGTGAAACAGGCGCGCAAAAGCAGATGTGTTGGATTCATAGGTGCAGCCGGCCAAAATACGATATTCTTCGTGGCCATAAATCAATGCCTCCCTAACCCACCATGCAAATAAACCAATAAACTCGAACTTTGCACGGAGATTCGAGTTCAAAAAGAAGTATTTCTGTAAAGGGATATAATGAATTTATCAAAAATGGGATAAATCCCCCCTACTTTGTCAATGAAATCGGAGTCCAGTGCGACGCTCATGGAATGAATGTATCGGATAACCCTGGCTACCTCGAGAATCTGCAACAAATCTATGAACAAGATTCTTCAGGTAGTCGTTACAACTTACTACTCTGATTCTTGAAACTAAATTTGGGCTTGATCTTTCCAGCCATTCATCGACAGACTTCTGCTCGATTTCGTTACCACTGACCACGCAGAACTTGCCGCTTTCCCCATATATTCCTGATGATGCCGGAACAATGTAATTACGATCCAGAATTCTGCTAATGAACGCAGTCTGGCACACCAACTATCTTGCGCATAAACGTGGTCAACGTTGCACAAAGTATGCATAGACTCACCTCGAATAATTTCGGCGTGGGGCACGGTTTAAAATCCATAAAAAGAGCAGATCTGTTCAACAAGAGGGACTGCGGAAGGAGTGGTACCCATGCAAAAATTTCTGATATCAGGCGAACAGCCTTGCGCGCTGCGTCTGGACCGCATTGACTGAGAAAGGACTTGTTGTTAGTCAGCTAAGTTAACTTTGAGATCTCCGTCATTGCAAATTCACTAAATGCCATACCAAGTCAATTAAATCAATCAGCTTTTGCGCATCTGAGACAGTCCGGATTCTTGCCACAATCTCAGCATAACCAAACGCAAGTAAGGAGAACATGTGGTTGATTATTACCAACTAAGTGATTGTTAGATCATTTAGCTGTGCGACACCGTTATCACATACCATCGAATCCGTTTTCTGAAGACAAGATAGCAATGCAGAAAGAGAGCTATTCAAGTCATTTTCAGGTATGTTTTGCTGGGCCTCTGTCACCAGGACAGGACTATGGCACTCCGTAACAGTTTCGTTCATCTTTGGTCTCGGTGCCTGAGCAGCAGTGATAACGTACGATTTTCCTTGCGAGACCAGCGAATGCAGAAGAAGATCACGCATAACCTGAGTGACACGACACGACCGGGGCTTCGACGTCTTGAGAAGTTTATCCTGAAAGCCCAGCAAAGGCTTTAATGCCTCTTGCCAATCTTCAACAGGCAGATCGATCATCGGCAGTCGTTCCTTTACGATCCATTTGAATTCGGGACTAGAACGACATGTCCCATGACTGAGATTCCATGTTTACTTTAAGCATCGTTCCTATTACAATGCAGCAGGCTTACCTAATAGGTTGTTCAATCGCCATAGTGACATGTCGAATAACTGAATCTACAATTAACTCCAAGTATCGCTTTTTTCCGCCTTCTTTGCTGACATGGTATTGACCAGAGCGGGATGGATCTTGTAAAAAATCGAGAAAGGATTTGTGATGGAGATCAATGAAAGGTTCGAATTTGAGCAAGGAGCGCATTCTTCGTAGCCTAATGTGTAGATCTTTCTCAGAAACGTTCATGAGATTTGCATCGTCTTCGTGGAGGTCGCCCTGCTCGATGGATATGCGGGCTACCAATAAAGCAAGAAAAGTCTTCAAGAAGTCCTGGTCTCGTTGCCGTTTCAGTATTTCCAAAAATAATTCGTCTAATAATGCGAATGGCGACATGTTGCCACGCGGCGTCAAGTCCCGAACGATATTGAGTAGAAATTCAGGATCACAATCCTCATCGCTGATGAACCTAATGACAAGGGACGGAAATATGAAGTTCCCCGACGATTTGGACGCAATCTCCTCGATTATCTCCTGACCCGGCCATGTTGGATCAAGACCCCGGTCGGACGCGATCTCAGAGAATTTGTCCTCAAGGTACTTCTGAATATCGCGATTTGAGTCGTCCAGTGTAGCCAGGTCAATGGAAACAGTGAAATTCTTGAACTTATTGAGAGTTTCTTTTATCATGGCCTCTGGCCTGCTGACGATAAGAAACCGTAATGGGACACGATGGTTCTTGACGGCGTTTCCGATAACAGCGAGGAACCTCTGCTGAAGTTTTTCGTCAAAACACTCATCGACGCCATCGATGATGACAACCGGAGCCGGCTGTGACATTTGAGAGGCAATATTATTAGTTGGCTGGAATGGATGAACCACAAGCTGTTCAAACTGTGATTCGACGGCTTGGGTTGGAAGGTGAGGGGTTTCGTCGAGCGCGTGAACGATGAAATCCTTAGTAGGCGGGATTGAGAAAGCGAGTTGCCAAGCAATTGTTGGAAATAGTCGATTTCCGTCGTTGCGGCTGGGATCAGATCGATAGAAGAAGAAGGTGGCAGCCACTCCTCGCTTCTTATATTCATCGGCAATTGTCTGTGCTATCGCCGACTTTCCGGCTCCAGCAGGACCATGAAGCCAGATAATACGGTCGGTTGCATTTGGGTTGTCAAACCAATCTCGCAACCGCATCAACACCGTTTTCCGCGTTCCAGGATGGCATCGACGGTCAGGGTCTTGGGCAGAGGAGTCGTGAAGAGCAGCGAACGAGACAAACTCTTTCAAGTTTTCTAAGCCTTACAGATCTGTCAGATCAAACTATCGATAAACACAGAGAACGACACACCATGAGTTCCGCCGTAGTTGTTCACTGTAGTCACATTACCCGTATTAATACCGATGTTTGTGAACCAAGCCTTGCCACTGATAATGACATTTCGGGCGCCTTGGAACAGTGCGGCGACAGGAAGTATAGTTCGAGAAAAACATTGGAAACAGCCATCAGATGTATCCGTGGATTGTTCTAGATTCGAGCGTGGGTCGGCATTACTAGGAGTGGAGGATGGCATGGCAAGGTTATGGTTCGTCGCACTGTTTCGCCCAGGCATTCAAGAGTATAGAGTGGGTGGCAAATACTGAGACGCTGCAGTGATCAGAATAGGAACGTGTCATCAACGTTGTCAACTCATCAAACCGTCACGTTTACTACGGGTTCCGGGATTCCTTCAGCCGAAGAAAAGTATCCAATATTCGACAGCATCTTCTGCGTGATTCTTTGCCAGACACTATACATGACAAAGCATACAATTCCAGTATTCCACAGATGTCTAAGCGGTTCAAAGAACCAAATCAACAGGTCTCGTGAAAAGAACAAGATTTGGAGTCTTGGACAGCAGCACGGTCCCTCTTCTAATAAGTACCTCCTGGCCGAAGTACAAGATAACCGATTAGAGACTTTAGCCGTGAGATTTACTAGTAGAAATGGACGCGTCAGTACAGGCCTTCCGAGTTGCGCGTGATGGACGCGAACTTGAAGTTCAAGTTGTTGACGCGTTGTTTACTTCATTGTTTGTCGCAGAGCCGGGTGCTCCAGGATGCTCAGAGTTATCAAACATGTACCCTCCAAACCATTCTTCCTAATGCAACAATGTGCTTATCGTTTAGGGCAAAGGCATTGTGGACCATCAATTTACAACACGACGCGCACCGCTCATACAACTCCTGCGTACGAAGGTCACATACCATTGAATTCGTTTGAGAATGCGTTCCTCGCTGTTGGATCTGCAGTCATGTCTCTTGCCGATCCTAAACGCGGCGGTAAGCCAGCCCTTCCTACAAACATGACTGGTAATGTTGATTAATAATCAGTCTTTTTGAATAGACATGATCGCTGCTCTAGCAGAAACGACGGCCGGACCCAGTTTGCCTCGTCTAAGAGACCGGATGCTCAAGAGTTCTGAGGGACGAAGAATCTTAAGAGAAAGACCTCGAATCAATTCCTCAACGATTGATATGGACAAATTAGCTCAATATCCAGAAGGGACTTTTGGCAGGTCATATATAACCTGGTTAGAGCGCTGTGGGGTAACTCCTGATACAAGAGAACCCGTGAGTGGCCGTCCATCTCCGCTGAAAACCCTTTAACACTTTTTCACAGGTTCGTTACATATCTGATCCAGAACTCGCATACGTTATGCAACGCTACCGAGAATGCCACGACTTCTATCATTGTCTTATGAACCTGCCTGTGAGCGTGGAATACGAATTGGCCCTCAAGTTTTTCGAGTTCGCGAACTTGGGCTTGCCGATGACAGCTATAGCAGCAATTTTCGGACCCTTGCGGTTGTTGCCAAAGAAGCGCGAGAAGTTATTCGCAGAGTATGTTCCCTGGGCACTTAGATGCGGTGGAAGTGCGAGAAGCCTGATCACCGTCTATTGGGAGGAACGGTGGGAGCAGAATGTGGACGAAATGAAGAAAGAGTTTGGCATCTGGGAGCCTCCTGAAGCTCGTTGGAATAAACCGCTCAGCGAAGCCAAACTTGCTGCTGAAAAGCGACTCTCATAAAGGAGAGATGATGAGACAAGGACTTGGCTTAAGCGCTGTTTTGTTGATACCTGGGGTCTCTCTGAGAAGAACCATGTTTCGAGGTCAAAGTATATTGTACTTATTCTATGGTTAACAAATCGGCTCTGTTCATGTTCACGCTAGGCCCGTTATAATTAGTCTCTTGATGTTGTTTGGTTGAGTGATTGCCGTTGGTTGCAAATAAGGCCAAATACAAGAGTTTCTCAAACCATTTTGCGAAACTTCGTTTTGCTCCTCGCCGTTCCCTTCATTGTACTCTTACCAAATGGCTTCCTCCTCTCCCGTTATCGATGGCATTGGCATCGCCAATTTGCCTAACCAGGTTAGTTTCCCCTTCCTCCAATTGTAAAACTGTGTTTATAGTTATGAAACATCGCAGAGACACAAAATAGTCGCAAAACACGGGGCGCACTTCACAATCATGGTGGTCGGTGAGCATGCTTCTGTCCTATACGAAGAATCGCTTTGACATTTCCACAAAGGCGAATCTGGACTGGGAAAGACGACTCTAATCAATACCCTTTTTTCCACCGAATTGTCCCCACCCAAGAATTACAATAGGCGTCACCACAAGCAACTTGACAAGCTCACAGAGGTTGAAATCATCAAGGCTGAACTTGAAGAGAAACAGTTCAAAGTCAAATTGACCGTCATTGATACCCCTGGGTTCGGTGACTACGTCAACAACCGCGATTCCTGGCTGCCTATCGTCGAGTTTATCGACGACCAACATGAGGCCTATATGCGTCAAGAACAACAACCTCACAGGAGTGAGAAAATAGATTTGCGCGTTCATGCTTGCTTGTACTTCATTCGTCCTACTGGGCATACGTAGGTCCTTTTGCATTCCATTTTGGCAAACTCTAATTCGTTTTAGTTTGAAACCTCTCGACATTGAAATCATGAAACGCCTGGGGACTCGGGTTAACCTCATCCCAGTCATTGCCAAGGCGGATACGCTTACGCAACGAGACTTGCAAACTTTCAAGAAGCGCGTTCGTTAACCGTTTCAGCCCATTTTTAGCTCTTATGTGACGTATAATTCCCAGATTCGTGAGGTTATTGCGGCCCAAGGCATCCGCATCTACACGCCACCCATAGAGCCCGACGATGAAGCCAGTGCAGAGTATTCGCGTGTGCTCATTGATGCCATTCCCTTTTCTATCATTGGCTCCACTGAGGATGTCAAGACACCTGACGGCCGTACCGTCAAAGGCCGTGAATACATTTGGGGTGTCGCTGAAGGTAGTCCCGTCAGTTTTTGGCATAGCCCGTCACTCACCTGATTCTTAGTCGAAAACGAGAACCACTGCGACTTCAAGAGGCTGAGGTCGCTTCTTATCAGAACTCATATGCTGGATTTAATTTCAACCAGCGAGGAGCTTCATTACGAGAACTATAGGCAGCAACAGATGGAGACGCGCAAGTTCGGTGAACCTAAAGTCAAGAAATTGGAGAACCCCAAGTTCAAGGAGGAGGAAGAACAACTTCGTAGGAAGTTTACTGAGCAAGTGAAGGCCGAGGAAGCTCGGTTCAGGCACTGGGAGCAACAGGCGAGTTTAACTACGACGCTCAACCTCACAACCTCTAACTATATGCGCCTTTTTAGCTCATTGCGGAGCGTGATCGCCTGAATAAGGATCTAGAACATGCGCACAGTGCTATTAAACAGCTTGAGGCCGAGCTCGACGCTCTGCAAGTTGGTTATGGTCGTAGCACGGGCAGGCGATGAATGACCAAATTCCTTTGCCGATTTGAGCAACGTGGATTCCACGGAGCGCCGGACAACTGTTCTATCCTTCCTTCACCCACTGATAGCTTATATCCATATATTCCTCGATTGTGATACTTGTCTTTATGCTCCTTCCTCTTCATTACGTATACCCATCCCCACCAGGAACCTCGCTCCCTTTCTCTGAACTCTCTCTCCCTTTTGTCACACTCATTTTTGGCGTGGGTTGGAATGATAGCAGGAAGGTCCCTATCTTGAATCTACAAAGTCGACTGTTGCAGTTTTACTTGCGTAATTTGTCCAAATACACATTGAAACATTCGTTTGGATGTGCTAGCGCCAGCAGTGCTTCTTCGGGGAGCTTCAGTAATTGTGCTTTGAGAAATTAGAAATATTACAGTCAACTGGCGCTTGTTTTCATACCAACCTCTATTTCGACTTGCCAGTGCCACTTGGCTGGATGTTTGATTTGAAATTATCAGCATGCGGAAATATAGCCGAGGATCGGACTCTAAAAGCACACTCGGGCCTCCGTCGTGCATGCCGACAGGAGTACTCTGCTGTTTCAGCCTGTTCGGTCTGAATCTCGACATATATAACACGGACATGGCCCGTTCTCACGGCGTGGTTAGCGCCCATAGTTATACCATATCTGGATCGCCGCCACGGTGCCATTGACGCGATGTGGTCTAAAGCGTCATATCAAAAGGATGCAGCAGCAAAGGAACCCCTCTTCGGATTTTTGCCTCGGAAGGTGCAGGGTGAACAAGTACGAAAAGCTATGGTAAGTCTCTGCCTGTTTTGCTGGCCTGTTCTAAACGCCATCTCTTTTCAAAGGCACACGAGTTGAATCCGTTTACGAAACAACCTTACACGCAGCAATATAGAAAGATTCTGGAAGCACGCAAAAAGTTGCCTGTTTTTGCTCAGATGGACGACTTTTATAAGATGGTATGCGGTGCGAATGCCTCGATTGGGGAGGGCTCCTGGGCCGACCCCCCTCGTCGTCGCTGATTTCTCGTTCTTTCAACACGCGACACGCATGTAAACTGATAACGATGAGTTAGTACAGTGAAAACCAAATCATAGTCATGGTCGGCGAAACAGGCACTGGAAAGACGACACAGTACGTTCCTCTTTGCTCCTTTGCTTATATGTCTACAGCTGACCCTAGGATACCGCAATTTGTCGCATATTCAGATCTCCCACATACTAATCGCAAGCTAGTGGCTTGCACGCAGCCCAGGCGAGTGGCTGCTATGTCAGTGGCGAAACGTGTCGCGGATGAGATGGATGGTACGTGGGATTGCATAGCATCGGTCTCCTAGAACTGAAGAATGCATTAGTCCAACTTGGTCGTCAGGTCGGATATTCTATCCGTTTCGAAGACATGACCGAACCAGGAACAACCTTCTTGAAATACATGACGGATGGTATGCTACTCCGTGAAGCCATGAATGATCCAAACCTCGAGCGTTATTCAACGATCATCCTGGATGAGGCACATGAACGGACTTTGGCAACCGACATTCTCAACTAGCCAAAAAACGTTCCGATTTGAAAATCATAGTCGTGTCTGCCACTCTCGATGCCCTCAAGTTTCAGAAGTATTTTGGCTTTCGCTCAGAGCAGACGGCTCCCCTGTTCAAAGTTCTAGGTCGTACTTATCCTGTAAACGTGTTCTACACTCAGGAGCCCGAGCGCGACTATGTCGAAGCTGCGATCCACACGGTGCTCATGATTCATCGTGCCGAAGATCCAGGAGATATTCTCCTATTCCTTACTGGTGAAGAGGAAATCGAAGAAGTGTGTAGAAAGATCAAGACTGAAGCTGATGAGATCTCCAACTCTGATTCCTCCGTCGGTCCTCTCACATGCATACCCCTCTACTCTTCTCTTCCACCACAACAGCAGCAACGCATCTTTGATCCTCCTCCACCGCCACGCACACCAGATGGACCACCTGGACGCAAAATTGTGGTCTCAACGAATATTGCAGAGACCTCTCTTACTATTGATGGCATCGTATACGTAGTAGATCCTGGATTCTCCACGCAGAAGTTTTACAACCCTCGGATCAGAGCAGAAAGTTTACTTGTCAGTCCGATATCAAAAGCATCAGCACAGCAGAGAGCCGGTCGTGCTGGGCGGACGCGTCCCGGGAAATGCTTTAGGCTGTATACCGAAAAGGATTTTATGAGAGAGCTAGAAGAGCAGACTCATCCAGAAATTCTCAGGAGCAATTTGAGTAATACGGTGCTAGGGTTAGTGAAGCTAGGCATCAAGGTACGCCGGTTTCACTTGACGCGCTCCAGGCATTGTTTGATCATATATGGTTAGGACCTTGTGCACTTTGATTGGGTTGATGTTCCAGCCCCCGAAACTCTTATGCGCGCTCTGGAGTTGCTCAATTATCTAGCGGCGATAGATGACAATGGAAATCTGACACCTCTCGGAAGCATAATGGCGGAATTTCCTCTTGATCCTCAGGTTCGTGTCTTCATTTTCATTCCGTTTTGCTTCGTGCAGGATTCTCATAGCTGATGACATCTCAAATGTAAAACAGTTATCAAAGATGTTGATCGTCAGCCCTGAATTTAAATGCAGCAATGAGATATTGACGATCACGGCGATGTTGTCCGGTGTGTGTCATTTATGCTCGTTGGCGGAATGC